>DWPA01002623.1:0-15471 GCA_018251375.1 Calpodes ethlius
TAATATCATAATATGTAATTAATAAATCACCCTAAATGAATAATTCAATATAAAGTATAATGAAAACATAAATTTTCAACTATTAAGGTGTTCGATGCGGAAAAGAAGTATCAGAAATTGATGTGTCTCAAAATTTTTCTTAAAAAATCTTTTTTAAGTTTCTTAGTGTCACAAATAGTGTAAACAGAATTATGAATTTATTAAAATATGAAATATGATAAGCATATCAAACATAAGTAACTATTCACTGATAAATATATATATTTTATTACATGATTATTAAAAGGGGACTATAATGTTGTTTTCTGTAATATGCAACGTCCCCCTTGAATAATTAACACTTAACTCAAATATTATTTCATTATTCTTACACACACAATGTATTGAAATGCACATACAAATAGATATCACACACACATACCTTGTAAATCATTGACTTTACTCTCGAGGGAGATGATGTTGGCGTCGGCGGCTTCGCAGTGCTTTCTGCTACTGAGCAACTGCTCCCTTGAGTTTTGGAGTTTAACCTGAACCACGACGTAAAAAATATTACTAATACTGCAATTAAAAACTGTAGAAAGTTTATGGAACTTGTAATGCGAAGCTATCAAGATTTCTTGATAGATACTTGATCGTTCTAAACTGGGTTCATTGGTTTAAATATTATTTCCTCGAATAAGTATAGGTAACTTGTTAAGAAAAAAAATTATAATGAAACTAAAGACCTCTTATTTGACTTTCAAATGACGGCCGCAAACTCCCAACGTCCGTCGAAAGTATTATCAGCAGCTTGAAGTAATGGATTCATTTTTACGACATTTAATTGAATATCGCTATATATATGCACTATATATATTATATAGTTTACACATATATAAGAGTAATAATTGACCTGCAGCTCGTGTATCTGTATCTGGTATTTGTGCAGCGCGGCCTGCACCGCCGATATCGTGCTCTCGGCGAACGCCGTCGCGTTGGCCGACTGCGGCACGCCGCGCTTCGGTGACCTGCCGGACGTATGGACATTCAAATGCAGATGGGTCAGGATCAAATTGTCAAGCTCGATTCAGGTCTAGGATCGAGAATCTGCACGTATCTTCACAAAGATTATGGCAAATTATTTTGAACCTAATGTCAAAAGATACAAGATCACAATTGATAGAGCAGACTTAATATAGCAACGTAAGTGTATATTTACGTGACAATGCATAATTTCATTCACAGGTACATCAAAATATCGCACCTATTTATTACTCGTAATCGGGACGGGACGGGAGCTACCGTCCATTTAGTCGTGTCGCACATGTAGTTAGACGTTACAGACTAGTAAAAGTACGTAGCTAAATGTACTCTCTCATCCAGAACTTGAAAACCACGTGCTATTCTAGTAAATAAATAAATAAACGCTAACATACAGATATACACCCCCGCAGTAGGACCCGAGAACAAATATTTATCTGTCACAATAAAAATCTGCTCCGGCCGGCAATAGAACCTGGGACCCCTCGCTTCGCAGGCAGGGTTACTACCAACTAGGTTACGGGGTCTACCTTACCTAGTAGTACCTTACCTATCAGACAGATGCATGTGAGTAGGCATGGTGTCAGTTTCCGAGTCATGTATCAGCGCACGCGCCACCTCCTCCAGGGCCGACCGCATCACATTCGCTTCGGAACACAACGTTTCCGCACACTCACAACGCTCCTCCTGTGGAAGCACAACCAGATTCATCAATACTTATACATAACTCTTTTATGAGGCTCAGTGTACCCTACTGTAATAATATCCAAGATTATTCATCTGTTGAAACTTTTCAAGATACGAATGTCAAGAACGCATGGATATATCCAGCTCTATAAACAGAAACTTAAGAAGCAAAGATTGTCATAATTAAGTCCTTTAATATATCAGAGATAACTTTAGACATACATTATCTTGAATTTGAAATGTGTTGGGCAAAGGATATTCTTTTCTAGAACCTTCTCCATTATTCTATCAACTTACCAGCCCTTGCAGCTCTCCAAGCAAGCGTTGTATGCGAGCATCTCTTTCTCTCAACTCTGACACAGCAGAGTCTCGTTGTGACGTCATATCGCGTAGGTCTATGCGCATCGTCTCCACAGTGACATTTGGAGTGTTCGATGTAGCTGCAGGTAGACCTTGGTGGGGCTCGCTCTGAAAATATAGATTGATAATTATCGAGTTGAAGAAGACAGTGGATTTCAGACATTCACTGAATTAAGAAGAATCAGGACCGGTCTGAGTGGCGCAAATCAGGGGAAGCCTTTGTCCAGCAGTGGACCTCCAAAGGCTGACAGATAGATATTATATTTCTTCGCTTCAGAAAACCTGTTCAAGAAAATGTTTCAATAGATTACAATATTATGCGCTCCCATATGTTACAATGGTACAATGAAAATCTATTTTCTGTGGAATAAGGAGGTACTTCTGATTTACCTTGCAATATTTCACCCACACATACAAACAAAGAAACAGATAAAGGAAGGTATACGAAACTTTAATTGAGTAATTACCATTTAATAATTAGCCACCTTGTAATGATGAATTTAGTTGTGACAACAGAAAATATATTGGGTTGACTGTGTCAAAAATAACTGATCCAGGTGGATACACAACTTACCTTCAAACCTTGAGCAGCATAAGCATTGATAGAATATCCACCGAGTGTTCCAACAAGCTCCCTGGTAGCTGACTCCATGTCATTCTTGACACGGTACAGGTCTCTCTCTGTGCTGGTCTGCAGCTCCGAGAAGAACCGTTTCACAGAGACAACCTCACGCCAGAGGCTCAGGAGACGGTTATGCTCACTTGAGTAGTAGTCATTAAAGGCCTGATAATGGAAGATGTTACAAACTTAAATATTTATTGTATACCATATTAAAATAACATTTTATACAATACTAAGTGTTCCTGCATATGAAGAAAGAACAATGATAAAAAGATTGTTGAATGCTTTCTATGACTGCTTTCTAGGCAACATTTTGATATTAGACACATCATAATAGATCTTCCCACAGAAATAAGATGTTTTTTCTCAGAAAAGTAGCCTATAGTACTCTTCATTCTCTCAACTGTCTCCACATCAAAAATCATACCATAAGGATTCTCCATTGTGATATGAAATAAGGACAAATGAACATGCTTTCGCATTTATAATAGCATAGATTAGGATGTATAAATTAAAAGAATATGTACATTGTGTGTTAATCTAATGCTGGATGTGTGTGAGAGTTTGATTAGTGTTAACTAGATAATATTGCGTCAGAAGATTAAAGAAGTATTTCATATAATACAGTATAATTTACAAACCTGTTCCTCATCCTTCCACTCGTCTTCCTTAATAGACATCTCATCCCGCAAGGCTTCCCAGTCATTGGTGAGCTTCTGGAGGTCATTGGTGAGAGCTTCATTTAACTGATGAGACTCCTCCAGTTGCTCTCGGAGCAGATTATTTTGAGACACTAGCTTCTCACACCTGAAACAGAGGTTTTTGACAATATACATAGAAACAATTTTTTTTTTTCACAGCCAAACTTATTCATGATATTTACCTTCCTGAACCTCTAAAAGATATCAGTTATGAACTCGATAATACTTATGTACGAAGCCGACAAACCACGAGCCATCTGTACGTAATCCTCGTCTTTGACCATGGACATCAGCGATACCAAGGGCATAACAATAGAACTAACAAATGTACTAGCAAATTGAATTCGACATTACGTACTTGCGCTTTTCTTCATCCAGCCGCCGCAACGCCGTCTCCAAGTCGTTGATCCGCTCGTCCCTACGGCTATCGGTGGACGACGAGGGCAGAGGTGCCGGGAGTGCTACACTTTTCGCCGGCTGGCGATATGTGGATGAGGGTTCGCTGCGAGGTGTCGTCTCGATCATTTGGTTCTCTAGCTCCGCACATCGTTGTTTGTACTGAAGTACCTGTTAACCAGTGCATACTCTTGAATAATAAAGTATTGTATGGATATTATTATACGGAATGCCGCGATGACTTTTGAATGAATTTGTTTAGATTTATGTTAAGACAGTGACAGTTGTAATATTGAGATCAGCTGAATCCACAGAGTACGCAAATTTACCACAGAGGAGGTAGAGGAACTTATTTACATACATACTCAAAAATATGACCTATACATAAACATTGTACTGTGCATTATTGTACAATATCATTATTTTTTTTTAATTTAAGAACAATACGACTTTAAATGAACTTAATTGTACGTTATGTACATTGACAAAAACCTATTAGTCCATAATTATTTTTAATATCATAGAAAAAATCATTATCTAGGAACATTCATATTTTCATTAATCATATTTGATAATAGACGGTCAATCATGGACCTAGAAAAATAAAAAAGTATGTCATCAATATTAAAATACCGGTATTCATTTTTCGTCACTGTAAGAAATGCAGTAATTGATTATAAAAAATGGAAGCCCCGCATGATCTTGAAGTATTATTTATTTATACCTTTGCTTGCAATCTAGAGACCAATGCAGCTTGGCCTTGCTGAGCTCGTCTGTAAGCATCCAGCCTGCGCTTGTGGTCCGCGCTCTCTCCAGCGAGGCGCGCTCGGAGCTCCTCGTTCTGCCGCCGCAAGTCACTGCTCATACTGCCAACGGGAGAGTCCATTTCGGGCGGACTCTCTGGAGATTTCTGGGTAAGAGTATAAATATCATAAAATGTTCGACTGAAGCCTTATCCTTAGCTAATTTCTAAAAACAAACCTTTACTAGAAATATTTCATGTTTGAATCATTGTCATCATCAACCTAAACGAACTATGTTTCACAAGCTCTGACTGTTCTGTAGAAAGTCAAAAATATCTAAACTATATTTGTAATACATCATCCATAAGTACCTCCTTCTTCAAACGCTGATGAGGAAGCGTTCCAGTTGGTCTACGGCCGATCGGAGCACGAGCGCTCCTCGGCGTTGGCAAGCCTTCTCTCGCAGGCAACTAGAATGAGAAAAACGAATCAATAGCACCACAGAATAAATACAACCACTGTACCTATAATTAGTATTATAGTATGACCTACATTTAATTTCAAGGCTGGCATTTTAAAGACATTTAATATAGAGGTACTTAGGTGTACATAAATACTCTTAGAGAATTTCTTCCCTTATCTAGGTAGGTACAAAATGCTTATGCATTTTAAATATAGTTATAATTGATTTGAAGAGTCAATTACAGAAACAGTTTTCCAGTAGCATCTCAGTGGGCATCAATTATCTAGTGATCCGAATGTTCTTCGACAACAATGATCACTTAACATCACACTGGCCGCCTACTCCTCTGTTCTTGTCATCTCTTAATACCTAATTAAGTATAAAAATTGATATATTTCTTTATATTCGTTCTAAATATTGAAAACACTCATGAAAACGCCACTTCAATCATGCGCGGTTAACCCGTGGAATTTATATCTCGCCAATTACACAATTTAATGTAATAGTAGATATATAATAATAGAATATTAAAATAATTTTTAATGCCAAGTAAGTACTCTGTAGGTAGGTAAAATATCATTATTAACCTGGAAAGTAACTTTCTTTTTAGACTTCCTTTTATGTTTCACTTCGTAAAACAAATGCCGATAAGATTTCAATTCGAAAGACATTACGTGACTTTGCAACTGTGAACAAAGTATTCAGTTAACCACAAAGACGAAGAAAACAAAATAGGTCACAAACGGGTTAGTTTTTTTTTATTCGCAAACTACAAATTGCGGTGGAAATGCACCGAGTTACACCGCAAACTGCCGATACCTCCGCGGGGTGCTGTGGCTATCGGACTTGGCATCTAATTACCGCCGCGCCGCCCGTTGCACTACATTACCAACTTACAACCCTGTGGTTAACAATCCATCCCTTTTCAACACTGAGTAATTAACAGGGACAACAGTTCTTGAATCGCACGAAGAAAGCCATATGAAGAACAAACATTAGCGTAGGTACCTACTCACTTTGTAGCATACATACTATCTACGAGTAACGTAAAATCAATGAATTGAGTGTACCAAACTTATGTCGTATTAGCGTACGTAAGTATTAGATAGCCTGCGTAAAGAACAACCTATTGTGGATAAGAACAACAGCTCAATCAGAAAAAAAGAATGTCTTTTCGATCTTAAAATTAAAAAACTTAAAAAATTCAGCTATTTTTATTTGTAAAGCATTTTTACAAGATCTTAGTTCGTATCGACTAGCCTTCGTTAGTAGGCTTTACAATGAATGAGTGTTACAAACCAGGGGGATCTTGGACTTCACTTCGTTCAATACGTTTCGTTACGCCGAATATAGAGCTTCTAAGACAAGGAAATGTGACTGAATTAGGGTGAAAATATTTGAGTAAATGTTAATAACGTGTGACGCTATAACTATAAATCAATAATGAATGTAACACACTGTAAAAAGGAAAATAATACGCTTTTGTAACACGATTTTATTAATGTCAATGAACCAAAATGAAATGTACAGCGATTAATTTTCTTTTTATAACAATAAGTTACTGGTTTATATCGTACCGAAGTAGTAGATAACCTCCCTATATGTATATACACTCTAACAATACTGTTTGCTATTCAATTATAAAGTAAACGCAAAAGATTTACAAGATAACTTACAAATTTTCCCAGACATGAATATTCGTTGCCCTGACACAAATTACTTTTCTGGTAAATAGGCCACCGAAGCTATTAATATCATTAGGAACACGCAAAATCCTTTTCATTGATAATACGTATTCTAGCAACACAATCAGGGTAGAAGCTTTCCCCATGCCATCCTATCAATCATAATCTACTTTATCGGGAAACTTATAAATAGGTATCTACTTACAATACGTACGTAAGTCTTTATCACATTCTATTCCTATCGTTTAATCGTTTAATACCTAATATATTATACATTGATCACATTGAAAACCTCACTTCACTATTATGATTACTTCATTCGTATATATGCTGAATATCATCCCAAAAAATATAATAAATCTTAAAATATGACCTCATATCACTTGCTGTACTTAGTTAAGTCATACCTAAAAATTTACACTTTTCTGATTGAATTGTAAAAGCCTTATTACTGCATTTTTACACTCCTTACTTAGTTTTAATCAGATCTTTTACTACGACGATTTTGCTATTATATATATTAAGTAAATTAAGTAAAAGTTTGAGATGTAAAGAATGATACTAATTAAGCTTTTATGCTTAAACACTAATGAAGAAAAATAGTATTATAAATATTGATATTACCAAGGCTCAGTTTAGAGTGGTCTTCCGTTGAAAACAGTTACTGGGCACTATTATATTCTCTCCGACATCCGAGGCAGTATCAACGCAGCGACAAATGGCTTAATCGATACTAAATTAGTAATAGTAAACACATTTCACTCACATTTTTATTTTATTCGCGTGTAGCCACCTGGAAGAGGGTTGCAATACTGCTTCAAATTTACGATTCATGTTATTTTTAGGGGTAACGTTACGCCTCAGTGAACTCCCTGCTAGTAAGTATAGTTGCGTTGGTGATAACGATGATGTACGACAGTGCGATATAGCTACAATGCCTTTTTGAGCACAGGTAAATATAATGCACTAAAATATATTGAACATTTTTGTTATTATGGTCTTGAAAAATTTACAAGATTCTCGTACTCTATTTGATGACCCTACACGCGAGGCAGACCCGAGATCGATCATACACAGCCATATATGGATCTGACTGTTTGTTAACAGGTCCTAGTTGTTGGTGATGTATTATTTATATCGTCCATGCCACTGGTGACAGGGAATCCTAGTGCGGGTGTGTGAATGAGTACGCGAATGACTACCACATCAGGCATCTCTGCTCGTAAAGATGACTTATAACTTTATCCAAGACTCTATTCCCATACGGATTCATAAAGGTTAATGAGACCAAATGAAATATTAGAAGTTCTAATGCGTGCAGCCTCTAACGCAGTTTTAGAACTGTCACTATATTAGCGGATTTGGAAGCAACTTAGAAACTTGAGTTTAATAAATAAATCGTAATGTGTTAAGACTATTTTTGTTAAATTCTGAAGAGCAGACTAAATGTCAGACGTGCCACCTGAAGGCAAGTGATTACCATCGCTAAGGGACACGGCAAAAACAAGAGTAACGTCAATGCAATGCCTACTCTGAAGGAGAAAAAGTTATACGCGATTTAACAACCCTCCAAGAATACCCCAGAGAGTACGAAAGTCGATTAAAACGTTATTTTTTTAATAAAAAAAATGACCACATCAAATCTCTCGATCTCTTAAAACCTTCCTAGAATAAAAAAAAATAACAACATCCCTTTAATCTATGCGGTATAGGTAAGTAGTTACGTTTTCTTTATAAAGCAAGTACCTATGTTTCGTCGAACCTAAATGTGATTTTGCACGAATTCATTTATTTAAAGCTCCATTAAATGATTAATAGAATATTTTTCAAAAAGTGATCAAAAAGATGTTATAATAAAATAATTTTGAGCTAGGAAAAAAGTGTGTTAAGTTTTTGGCGTAACAAGATGAAAATCTTTCTAAGTTATACTATGTTTGTAGAGTAAAGGACACTGATAATAGAAAAAAAGGTATTAAATAGATGAAAAGAATGTTTTAATAGCTATTAGCTACCTAGTAAAAAAAGATATCATAAAAAAATATTTATACATAACGAGGTGAACCCTACACACCTTGCTACTCCAGAAACTAAAATAAGGTAATCACAATGGCGCCATCTTTCGAAAATTGGTTTTACCAAACCTTCGTGGGATCATACAAAACTACTTTGCTAAAGATCATCACATGATTAAATGTATCGTTTACGATTTTACAAAGGACATACAGACAAACATTATTTTTTATATATTAGATTATTAGTCAAAATGACGTGAGACGTCAGTGTCTAGCTAACTTCATGGTGTCAAAAATTACTAAGAAAAGAATATGAGATTCTTTTCCTAACGCGTCAAAAGAAGTATAACTTAAATTTTTTTGCACTCAACCATTTTTACTTTCTACATACACAGTTAAATTATATTGAGCGAAGACAACATGAAAATCCTACACGTAGTATCATTTGCCAAGGATCACTGAGAATACGCCCTTAGGAACGGATGCCGACAGCAGGCCGGTGGGGTTATCGACCGATATCCCGATCACTTGATAACAGCTCGATACTAGCTGTTACCTAGTAACTTCACGACTTGCGCTCGCAAAGATTATTAATTTCATGACATAATAATCAATTACGTCATTGGTATTTATTACAATACTTCATCATTTAAATTCCTGTGTATGTTTTTCGTAACTAATGCATCATTAACACCAATTTAAAATTAAGTAAAATAATACTAAAATGTTCACAAATAGTTTTTATTACAGTGTCAAAATAAAAATACATAATTGGTAAACTCGATAACGCAAAGTTCTAAAAAGCATAAAAAATATCAGAGGGTCTAGATAAACCCCTTTTTGCTCACCCTTCTACTCCAACAATGTATTTTTAATGACAATATCAGTATCAAATGTCATTGCCATACATTTTCTGCGCGTGGGTGTGAATAGAAAAGCGTCTTGTGGAAAAGCAGGCAGGTGAATAGACAATAAGTTTAATTTAAATAACGTTTTTATTATTTAATCTGTGCTAATGTCATACGTGCCAGAGTAATCCAAATGTAACTCTGACGTTGCAGAGTGCAGTTGCGATAAAAACTTACGTGAAAGTTTTAATTTACTTATCAGTAACACAGAATGCATTTCAGTTATCTCAATTGTTGACCCGATATTTTATTTTTTAACCTTGATACAGGCACATTCAATGTCAAATATTTCATCTCTAAATATTATTGGACCAAATTGATAAGTTTACGTAAGGAAAGTAAATAAAATTGGTACTAAATATTACCTCAAGTTTACTAAAATACAATAGTAAAAACTACATCCCAATTGGTTAAAATAATTGTGAGATTAACGGGCATAACTCGTAGATAAACAGGCGAGATTTAAAAATTATTGTCATGGGATCTTTTGCGTTAAAAATACCTCCCCTGAAAGTTTTCATTAAATTTATTTTATGAATAAATCAGTTAATTACATTTACCTATATTACAGGATCTATACATACAACTACGACAAATAGGTACTCAAGTAGATAAGTATAGCGCTGAAGGTAGTTGAATATGATTCAGTGTTACTAGTCCAATGTCATCTTTTGGACGGCAAGGGGCTCAGCGCGGCGACATGCCTCCCGTTATCACTGACGCAAGTCGTCAGCGTCCACGCAGCACCCCGGATCATCTTGCGGTTGTTCACCCCGCGTATCTTATCACTTGTTGTTTATCCAACTCCAAATATTCGCAGTAGTATCGCATAAAGAAAGCTACGCGCCAAAATTATCGACACAACAACTCGATTTACCAAAAAAATTTATTCCACAGAGTAGATAATGATGTATTGGTAAATAAGTGCAAAATATTGACATTATTCTATAACATCCGAGTTTTCACATATAATTTTATAATTATATAATTTTTTCATGTTTTTTCCACGATTTTTTCCAAAACTATTGCGCATAAATCAAAATACCAAAAAAAACCTAAGTTTTTCACTATTCATTTAAACTAAAAATTTCGAAATATGTGAAATAGCTACTTAAACATATATGTATATTTACTTTAATAAACGTGTCTTAAATTATGAAATAATAAAGAAGAAATCTAAAATTTTCCATAATATATTATGATATTCGCAAAACCCAAAAAAATCAACTGTAAAAAATTATACAATGACAGTAAAGTCAAATAAATTATTTTACAATCGCTTAAATTCGACTACTGTATTCAACGAATAAATAAAATTATACAGATAATATTTAATGTTCTTGTATAAACATTAAACAAACCACTTAGCAAAAATCGAATAATGGTCCTTTACAAAATAAACAACCGTAATACCTGATTTTATGATTATCGTAACAAATATAATTAAAATTATAGATTTCAGAATTTTATAATTTAAAATTATAGAGTAGGAACTAAGCCTCCATAAAACATGAATTAGGTTAATTCGATGCACATAAATTATCCTATGTTATCTTATCATTATACAATGTTGTTCTTAACTGGACCATGGGGTCGTCAACCCCGCTAAAAATAACATTTTGGAAGTTTCAACGTTGTTATAGAATAGCAAACTCACTCATGGCCCATACCGCTAAAGATCCCCATCGATGCATCACCCGTAGCAGGAAACGATGGATACGCTTCCAGAAGAGTTCTATCTCACATCAATGTGACAGATCGTTCCCTACTTTATAAGGATAAAGCAAGTAGTTTCGTTAAAATCGTACCGTAAACGAACATTAGTTATTCATATATTGTTTTTGGAATCTGGTTTAATACGATTATAAGCGTTATAGATCCTAACACGGCAACATTTCTGTACCGAAATACATTTACTTGAAGCAAGTTGTTTTACAGAAATAGTAGGTCTGTTAATATACGACACGACAAAAGCAATAAATAAATAAATTTATTAAAATGCTCTTGTCGTGCCGTTTATATTTCATTAATTAACAATTCAAGTGATATCACACTGTAGTTTAGAAAGGGTTTAAAACATTACTTAACAACATTAACTTGTGTAGCAGCACCTTTAAGATCACATCAGTTGCACGTACACATGAAAGTTTAGTGTGTACATAATGCTTAAGATATCGTTGTGTTTCTACCATTGGTGTCAAACATCATCATCACCACAACCTATTACTGTCACAATGCTGGGCTCGGGTCTCCTCACATGTGATGGGTATAGGACCAACGTGCAATCAAGACCCAACGTGGCCCAACGTGGTGCCAAACGACAACTGTGTTTCTGCTCTAGAGGCACCAAACAAACATAATTTAAATGTTTATCATTAGTCAGTGAATGATGAAAACGTTTACAAGACCCAGATAGCATCACTGTCTCACAAGTTTCAGAACGCGTCCCATTAGGGTCTCCTCCCCCTACTCGTTTGACGGGCCCGTAGCCTCGTTGGTAGTGACCCTGCTTGCGAAGCGAGGGTTCCTAGGTTCAATTCGCGGCCGGAGTATTTATGTGACAGATAAATATTTGTCCTCGGGTCATGTGTGTTAGTGACGTGTTATTTGTGTTGTCCATGCCATCCGCGACACAGGGAATCCTATTGCGGGAGTATGAGTGTGTTAGCGTTTATATTCGTCACGAAACAGACTATGAATAATATAATTAGCATCTTGAAGTAGTCGCCGAATGTCGCTGAAGTTATTACGTATAATATATATGTTGTGAATCATTTAACGCGCAAATTTTATCGTGTTATTTAAGGCGCATTCAGGCATTGCTTATGTCAACGCATATGGCATGGACATTAGATTACAACATTACATTATCGATCTACATACTAACATTATAGGGCATGGCGCTGCACACTTGCAGATGTATTAATAGTAAATAAGTAACATGTATAGTTGCATGATTATATTAATTACCAGCTGACCCGGTAAACGTTTTGCCATATAAATAATTTCTATTAATAATAAACTTTAATAAAAATAATTGCCAGTGAAATTTTAATTGAAATAGAGTGAATATTTACAAAAAAGACAATAATTACTTAGTTATCGAACGGAACGAAAAATGATTGAATTGCTAAAATTACTATTAATAAATAGGGGTTGGTGATTGGAGGATGAATATTTAGGGTTGCTTGTTTTTTTAAAGGCACGTTATAAAAGAAATAGAAAAGCCGTTTCGGAGGAGTATGGCAAATAACTTTGTGACACTAGAATATTATGTATAAGATATGTCTATTTTGTTTCTATAATTATAACTCGTCTAAATTATTGTTTATCGCATAGGAATTTCAGTTTTTTAAGACTGTCCATTAATTGTAATAATTTTCTTTTATTTATAAGTAAATATTATATATTTACCTATTTATAAACAAGAATAGCTTACCCTGAAACTTTATATTTTATGTGATACAATTAGTATATAAATTATAATTTATTTATTTACCTAGTATTATTTATGATTGTATATATTTCAAAATGTTATTTTGTACTGCACGCTGTCTCGTAATTTATTGTCTAATAAGTATTTAGTTGTAATTTAAGTGCATTTATAATTTTTATGAAAATAAACATCCTTCAAAACAAACACATTATATTAAATTATAAGATTACGCAAGAGCTACTGGACGTAAACAAATAAAACTATCGTAATCATAATAGATAATAGAAGTCTCTACAATTCCTCGATAATACAATCATATCTTAACATTGAAAAGTGAATAGTTTAACTACTCTACGTTCGAAGGTCTTCGATTCACGTGTAACAAGGCATTCGTAAACAAAACAAAACTTCTAAACTATTTATTGTTCTACTCAAATTCGAAATACTGAAGTAGTACTCGGTTCATGAATTGCAGAGTGAATTCGATACGGCAATTCGTTGCCCGAAATCCTCATAAAAACCTTCATGAATAGATATTGTTCCCTAAATCCATATTTCCGCGGTTCGTGACGTTCTTGCATGTGGACTCGCGAACTTCCAGCTCGTAAATAACATTTTATGTCACGTGTCAAAGCCGCCATCTTTCTTTACCGGTTTTCGACAACACTAACTTTGCTTATAAAGAAATCTGTACGTTAATTTCGAACGCGGTAGGCCCTTGACTTAGAGCTCAAAATGAGAGTTAAATTTGTTCGTAGGCTGGCGAAATTTGTAGGCAGATACGGTTTATAAAAATGGGAGTTGTCTGTATATCGATTGTGCCAACTGGTGCTTACCGCCGCTCTCGATTCGTTCGGCTATCGGCGGGCAATCGAGTTCTCGATGGCAACAATAGCTCAGAGCTATGGATTGTTTTAGAAAATTATGATTTTATCAATCGTAAATTGTTTCCTTATTTATTTAAGAGATGACTGTAGTGTAGTTAAATTTTAAGAAGTACATATTATACTGTATTCGTCTTTTTAGCAATCGATTTTTAGGTACGCTTGACCAGCGATGGAATTGTAGATATGTAAATATTTATTACGACCGATTTGTTCGACATTTTTAAATTGTCGAATCAAAAACATTTATTGCACGCAAATAGCACATTCAAAATGATTTATTATTTATAAGTTTTCATTCATTATTGTAACAATCGGTTACTGCTCTGTTACAGATACCTCTTAAAGTTACTTTACGTGAATGAGTTTGTCAAAATAGTAATTTCAGAGAAAAGAAATTGCCTGAAAACCGTTTTTATGATCCGTTACAAATATGAAACTTCACGATTAATACCGGAATCGTTTCGCCAAAATTTTATGAGGCACGCAACGGTTTGAGTAGGTATGTTTGGTTTGTTTACATTTTACAATACTTGTATAAATACCGATACCAATAAACAGAAATATACCGTAATAAATGTGACATAACGTGCATGTTTCATTGCTCTAGTTTGTACTTCTTACTCCGCTCATAACCATTTACTACTAAACGGATGTATCCTTTAGATTTAGGAGCTATTCCAGCTCGGACTGATAATGAAGTTTATGGAAGTGTCCACTCGTAAATGTTGGAAAATACTGGAATTTATACAAATTCATTAATATTAACTACTAGATGTTGCCCGCAGCTTCACACGCGTATGAGAAAAGAACAGCAATTTATCAATCTTTTCTGCAATTGGATGTTAGGCAACGCTTTGTTATCAAAAAAATAAACATCTTTCATTTTTCTGAATTATACATCTTATTGGATCTTTCCACAAAAAACTGTTTTTTTTTTCACGGTAAAATGTAGCCTAAAGTACTAGACGTCCTCCCAACTATCCAAACTAAAAATTAAACTATAGCGACGCTCCGTTGCGTCGTGTATGAAGGACAAACAAACACTTTCGCGTTTATAATATTAGCATACATTATGTTGTCACAACTTTCGTGAAAAAGGTCTGTTAAGACCTAAGATGGAGATTGAAACGAAACCCGATGAAAAATAGTTATAGGTACTAAAAACAAAGGCATCCCCGACCTTCAGTTACATTGCTCTATTGGACTAGACAAAACGCATTCAACTCACACGCATGCTCCGGCAATATACGGCAATGACATTTAGTGCAGACAAATAACGTGACGGTTCCACCGTACCCTTGGCCGTACCACTGGTAGTACGGCGGGCGTAAAAGTTAAGCCGTACCACCAGCTAATGATGTCCCGCTCATGTCCTTTGCTGTATATCTTTAGAGCGTGAACGTGAAAAGAAAAGATTTGTCTAGAAGACTTAAAGTTTTGAAACATTTCTAATATTTAAGTGTATTGAAAACTGAAAGGAATTTGTGTAATCTGTGACTACGACCGCCATTTTAATAGATAAGGGACGACAGATACTAGATTCTAGTAAAC
>DWPA01002624.1:0-15467 GCA_018251375.1 Calpodes ethlius
GATCCCGTAGCCTAATTTTTACCCAATCTGTAAGGTTGGCCGGGTTCGATTCCCGGCCAGGAAAGACATTTATGTGAAAGATATAATACGATACACACAATATTAAACATCACATCGGACACCCTTTTGAAATCTGGCCTCTGTCGCTAAAGGGGTGAGGTTGGGTTAGGATTAACTTTGTGAATTTCTATGAAACTTAATTGTAAACAATAAGGACCGAATATACCTTTGAAACACCAGTAACTACTTCACCCTTACAAAGTGACGGTTTATTTTGTGTTATTATATTAAGTAGTGGAATAGACGAAACATGTTTTTTGAGAATCACGGAGACGCTTGTATCTTATTAACGTAGCAATTGCTAAACTTGGGAAATTAATTTGGGCAAGAAAAAAATCTATTGTGAAGTGTTCGAAATTCAAAATATTTACCTCCATTGTAAACTTAAGGTAATGGTTATTGAGTACTGATAAGTACTCAGAGAATTTGAAATCAGAATAACCATTAATTGATTGACACAAGATGTTTTGGGAAAGCACCGTCCCAAAGGCGTGGTTAAAACAACTTTTCTGTTTCTGAATGAAATTACACACTTAGCAATCATACGCTTTTGGGTAAAAGGCTTGGAATTTTAATTCGAAATATTCGAATACAGTTGTCTTACTAGCTTTGAACAACAGCAACGCCTCTTTTGAGATCTTGCGATAATAAGGGCATAGTACACGTAAACGGTTGAAATCGTCTAATAATTTTCGTTTAATCGTGCCAATTAAACGTTTGACCTAGTTAAACTGCAAGTTAATATTTTGCAGACATTACAAAAGTAGGAAATAATTTGAGATTTCAATACCTTTAAGATTTACCTATAAATCAAAAATTCTAAAATTAATGCATTTTTATGCATTAAAAGTAAGAAGTAGAATAAAAAACTTGAAAACAATTTTCACAAATAAATATTAGGTTTCTTGAGTAAAATTTTGTATGCAAGAATGAAAAATAACAAAATTGCAATAAGTTCATTCTCTTTTGTAATATAATATGGTTTAAACAGTCATACAGGGAAATATTTAGTTAAATAAAAGCCTTCATAATGCCACATGACAAGTAAAATACCTGCAATGGTTCCAACGCCATCTATGCAAAGAATACGAAACCAGTAACTTTCAGTTTCATGTGTTTCAGAGAGCTGAATGCTCAGGTTGATTTAGTACGACAAACTGCCGTGAGATGGCGCTACTAGGCAAGTGCGCCATACGAATGTGCAAAGCCTTTGCTATGTTAAAACATTATTATTTAAAACGTGCATTAAAAACATCTTGAAAATATTTTGCACAATTATAGCTTAATCTGAGTCATATTTCAAAATGATAAAAAATTTAATTACCGTCTTGACTTTAATGTTCATTGAATTTTCAATATTTGACATATTTTCATTATGAGGCTTTTCAATAACTACACAGGTAACACGCCTCGCCTTCGGGCGTTGACGTCACACGAGTGACGTCAGTAACTCACTGTACCCGCCCTCCTTTCTCCCCGTTAACCGGAATTTTCATGTTGCCCTCAAAAGAACAATAGGTCTTTTTAATTACTGTTCCCTGAGATTTAAAACTCAGTCTTACATTCATACGACGGTAAAGTTTATTTTACCCTATTGATGATTGGTACCTACATGTCCTTTACGACACCATGAAGTCACAGTACTTTGTATTGACCTTGGCCAACCACGAAACAAAATCTTGTGCACACATGTATTATACAAATGAATTTATTATGAAATAATGTATAACGGCGTTTAAAAACCACCTCCATGTTGCGTGAGTTTATAGTATAAACAATTATTAGAATCCTTGGTTACTCTCATACTTTATGGAAGAAGGATCATCATGCATACAAAGCAAAAGATCTATCATACCTACTCCCGAAACATTGATTAAAATTTTATTTGATTTATTCATTGATTCCGCATTTTAATAACGTTCCTAATCGAAATTAGTTCCTGTTTTAGTCACCGGCCGTGCCTGCGCTGCCTAACAAATTGAGTTCAATATTTCGTATTCGCTTTTGGCGGGCGTGAATGGACAGTAGATGTAGGGTGATATATAAAAATAGTGACATTTTAATATTACAATGAGCTTTGTTATAATAGTTTAACTCAATTTCTTACTATTATTCAATATATTATATCAAAGTACATCCATTTGAAAGTATTATTTATCGTCATAACTTGAGCCTAAAATTGTCTGTAAAAAACAGCTCTTCATTGACAAGACCACTTTTCAGATAGTTCTTTGACCTCTATTTTAATATGCTTGCTTTCATGTACATTTTTATGTGGTGAGGATAGTAAACGAGTTTGAAGTAGACATCATCTCTTGGCACCTAAGGATACCTATAATAAACCTCGAATAGGATTATAGGAGCGACTGTAGTCAGTTAGTAAGTCTAGTAATATTAAGTGTTAATAAGAATATCAGATATCATTATTTTGTATGACTGTTGAAATGAGAATTGCTAGTGTAAGCCATTCCTGTTATTCATTATTAGTAGTCGACCAATTAGTCGTAGTTAGTATTTGTATCACTCGAAATTGGACACGAATTCGTTGCTAACTCTGAAGTGGTTACAATAGCTTATAAGACTTATTATAATACCTATATGGCAAAAGTAGTTGTTACGGCAAGGCATTGCGATAGGTTCCTCTGAGGACTTGGGAGCCCGTTCCTTCATTCCTTTTTCTATATTTTATGTTTACGGGTAACACAAGAGTGACGCATATAATATAACTGATGTCCATGACCACCACCATAGGTAACCACTTATCATCAGGTGACTCTGTGTGACTGATTTGATATTGGACCATCATCGTTTGTTGAACTAAAAGCATAACCATTTTGTAAAGATTCCTTATAAAGTTTGGGGGAGTATTAAAGTCAGTACCTGATCTGCGTCAATTAGTAATCTAACGATGGCACTATGTACCTTTTGCCAACCATTAAACGCGTTAATCGACACACATATTAATGTTACTAAACATATTTTTAACGCGTTAATTAAGACGCATTTGAGCGTAGCCGTTAACACTAACATTGACCCAGATACTGCAGGGAAGAGAGGATTTACGAAGATTAATCCCTTAAAAGCAAAACAGAGGATACAAAAAATTTGTAGTAAAATGTATTTCATCAGATTTACTGTAGCTCATAATTTCTTATTCTTCACTAAAATAATATAAAAAATATCCGGTATATTATTAAGGGAATGCGGGAATGAGAATGACTATACTTAAGCCGGGTACTTCAATCTTGAGGATGACCTTTTGTTTCTTCCTTGCCGTGCTATGCGACTTGAATGCGCGATAGCGATGAGTTGCTATACCGTGCCACTAGAACAATCGAAACGTAACGAAGAAGCGTGAATGTGAAAATATTTTATTTATTAAAATCTGACGATCCATGAATGATCGATGCCGTGAATGCGGTATCGCTCGCGGTCAATCATCGGCCAGAATGACTAAATAACTTGTGGTAGAGTCGGCGGTTGTCAGCTCACGAGAACGTTATAGGGAAAGGAAATGCTAGTAATATCTATTTATTGCAACATGTATTACTGGTTTAAATACCCTTAAACGGTAAAAAAGGGGGTAAAATTGAGGATTTATATAAAGATTCATTTACTTGAAATGTAGTTTATTTATTTAGTTATCTTACTTTCCTGTTAGAACGGACGAAGTTGCGTGCGCGAGGTAGTAAACTGTGAAATAAGTAATATTATTACAATTACTAAAATAACAATAAATGTGTATTCTAATTAATACATTTTAGTAAAGCCATAATGAAACGGTAATCAAAACCAAACATCATAAATATTTGATACTCGGTCAGTAGTTCGGTTTCGAATGAAATAGTTATCACAATAACTAATATATTTACGAAATGTTAAACTTGCAGCTACATTTAATTTTAATACAAGGTGAACCTCCACATTAGCATCTACACGCTTATGTCATGACAACTTAATTAGGTTTATTTCAGAATTAAGGCTCGGGTGTAATTTGCAAAACAAACAATGCTTTCTATATTGGGACAAGTGGTTGTTTGCACTGTCGTATAGAGCTGTTTAATTATGATTTCATTGAGTATTTGAAGTTAGTTGCTACACGTTTAATTGTACTTCTAAACGACGGAAAGGTAATTAGAAGTGGATCTGTTATTTTAACGTCGCTTGACTGATATTGAATTATCTCATGCAGCCTGCGCTGGTGACATACTTGCTGTTGTGTTGTACCTACAGACTGCAATCATCCTCTGTAAATTAATCTCGAGACTATCAAGATATTTACACTAAAAACCGTTTATTTAAAACGGGGGAATGATAGCTTTGATTGCACTTCTGAGCAACTGACGATAACAATAATATAATTATTTATTTAAAATTTATATGAATGATAGTGGTTGATCAAATGCAGTCTTTGGTGATGCTCACGAGCTACTGGTTACAAATATCCTTTTTAAAATAATCGTGAAATGGACCTATCGTCAATAGTCGGAATGGTCATGCATTAAAGCAGGTTCAATCTGGTCTACTAGTTATTCAATACCTTTTAAAAGATTATAATAGGATACATATTAAAATATTTTGCTGTTCTGTACTTAAACTCTTGTTATTCGGGATTTTTATTATGTAACTTTTTGACTTCAATCGCATTATTCTGACCAAAATTCTAAATCAATAACACTAACAAACAACAAATAAAGACTAACACACTCATATCCCTCAATAGCTTTCCCTGTATCGTAAGTGGCATGGACAACGCATATAACACGTCACTAACACCCATGACCCGAGAACAAATTTTTATCTGTCACATAAATATCTGCCCCGGCCTGGAATCGAATCCAGTACCCCTCGCTTCGCAGGCAATGTCACTACCTACTGCGCTACGATGAACTATAAAGAAGGGAAAAAAAATATCCCGACTTAACATGCAAGAAAAGTTTGCTAAAAATATCCAGCGCCTTGCCATTGTGATAAATCTGTATATCCAAGCCAAATAACAACTTTCTAGTACTAAGAGTTCCTACACTATCTGTAGACAGACGGACGGACAAGCATAATAAAACTAGTAGGGTTCCGCTTAAACTACGAACCTCTAAAGCCTTAGCTTAGCTAGTACAGCAATGTGTAACGAATTCAGAGAAATGTAATAAGTAGGAACTTATTAAGCGTGAAAGAACACGTCCTTGCTATCATAGAGTAAGCTCATCTTAAACTACACAAATTACTCCCTTGTCAGAGATAGTTATCCGTTATGTTACCCTCTAAAAGAATGTTGGTTACTTATAGGGAGATGACGATATTCTATTTTTGACGTAATTATACATAGGTATGCATTATACGATAATCAAATCCGAATAAATTATTTTTTTAGTACTTTTATAAATACATATATTTGTTTTTGTGTAGGTGAAAATATTTGATTGTCATCAGAAAATAAATGTTTATCTGATCCAATGGTATAGAGTTCCAATAGCAACATATTTCCCCAAAAGGCTCTTGGATTAACCTTTAACCTTTTCTTAGTATATTACAATAAAAATATATAAATGAATATGATAAATAAATCTCGTTATATTTGTAACATACCCAAATACTTATATATATACAACTAACGTACACGTACATCTGATGCACATATATTATAAATGCGAAAGTATGTTTGTTTGTTTGTCCTTCTTACACGGTGCAGCAGGGCGTCGCTATTGTTTGATTTTTGGTTAGGATATATTTGGATGATGAAGAGTGCCATACACTACTTTTTAACACGAAAAACCATATGTTTATGGGAAAACTCGTTACGATGTATGGTTCATCCAAAATAAAGAAAGTATTTAAAAACAAAACGTTTTCTGGTAATCAATGACATGAAAGAAATGTATTTTTTTTTCTGTCCTATTTATAAACGCGTGCGCAGCCGCGAGTAACATCTAGTGATTAATGCCAAATTATTTTCCGTTTTTAGTGAAAAATTTAAGAGTTAAGATTTTCGTGTACTATATTAAGTTTTGGATTAAATTTTCAGTTATGTACTTTCTTTGATTTATTGAAACATGTGACGTTTGGCTACGTATAATACTTATTGATAATTATATACACCAACAAGAATCATTTTTAATATTGATATTTTTTATTTTGTACAATTTACATTCAGTTGCCAAACTTTAAATATTTAACATAACTTAATATTCTAACACTATATTATATCATCTCATAGAAGAATATAATATTATAATCAAATAAACAATATAATATTTTAATGAACCGTTAAATATAACGTAAAAAATGCTAAATTAGCCTTCAAAAGGCATTTTTTGTTTAATAATAAACGCCTAAAATGTTGCGCAATATCATAAAGTTAAAGATTTTTTATCGTTAAAGTTCCTTTTGTATAATGACGTTTAAATGAATTGAGTACTACAACAAGTAACCAACTGAGTAGTAGGTACTGTATTAGTAATATGTATTATTATATACTCTTATTCATTGCTTAAAATTGGATGGGATAGAGGAGAGAAGGCAGAAATTATTAAAAAACTGCAATTAATTGTTTTAAACCCCTGGATACCTAGTTAAATAATTTACTAGGAACTTTCTTATTCAAGAGATGTTGTAAACATTTTTAATAACAACTTTAATGCATGGTTCTTTTGCAACAACTTTTGCTGACGGTACAGGTTAGATAAGCTAAACGTACATTTGGCTCAGGAGAATCCATTCGATATTTGTTGGAAAACATCACCGAACTGAAGCAATTAGTACAATAAATTATATTCGGCAAATCCGCCTGACACTTCGCTCTACATTTAGGATATTTTCGCCGAATTCACATATTTCAGTCGGCTTGGCACTAATAAGCTCCAGTTTGGGTTGATGTGTATGCGTCCGAATAAGCCTTTTCCGAAAATATATCCGTCGTCCGTACCGATCGATGCCTACCCGAAAATGTGTAGCCAGCCTTACGTCTGTTTCAATTTTCAAATAACAGTATGTGTTCCGAGCAATAAAATGCGTAAATGACACTACCTAGTACCAACTGCCACCATTTTTGTTTGGTTCGACACATGTTTATGTGACAGATAAATGTTTGTTCTCGGCTCTTGGTTGTTTGTAAAGTCTGAATATTTTGTTTCCATGACACGATACAGTGAATTCTAGTTTGGGGATACGAATTTCTGAGTATTTATTATGGGTTTTTCATTTTCTTATAGATATACCTTTGGAGTTACACAAATACAGTACAATTAAAATTTGTTTCTTCATGTAGTAATCAGAATTATTATCTGTCAGATGCAAAACTACTTTGAAACCTAATTATTCATTATATAGTTGCACAGATCAACATTAGACGATACTTTAATGAACCGTTAAACATAAGTTAACTAAGCATCAAACTGGCCTTTAAATGTCATTTTGGTTGCACATTCATTGCCTAATAATGATTGTGAAAAGTCATTAAATTAAACATTTGTTAGCACTAATGCCTCCATTCTGTAATGATATTTTAATGGACAGTTTAGTATAACTGATTGTAACTATCATGTTTATTTGTAATGTCATACAAAATATCATACTTTAATTATGCAAATTACACAATTATTTATTTGATAGTGATCAATGACTATTTACATAACATTCATACGTTATGAATGATAATTTTTCAATCAGAATACCAATTGAAATGTATTTGTTTAATTTATAGCTGGACTCATATCCATGTGATATTAAAATACAGGTCTTTCCACAGTAGAATGATTTGCATGACAGGTACAACATTAATTAATTTAAGAAACACTTAAATTATTATTTATACACCATAACATAACATTACATTTTTAGGTTTATAATAGTTTAAACTTTATGCATCTAAAGAAACATAAAACTTGTACATAAATGTATAATATAATACATAAAAACATTATAACAAATAATCCGGGCGTAGTAAAAACTAATTGTTATAAGCGATCTTCATCTTACGCTCCTACATCCCATTTGAGGAAGCATTACTATACACGATTCTAGTGTTTTAGTAAGGAGAGTGATACAGCAGGCGGAATTGCGTAATGAGTTCTATTTCAGCGTTAAGAAAATGAAATATACGTGATTATCAACTAGGATATAGATGCATACAGATGCGTTGCTACACATGCCTAGACTGTGACAGCTTCGACTGGGACAAGTTTTTAAAGATTAGGTACTAACAGGACGATTACTTATACTAAACCTAGTTAGGAGTAACCTATACTAACAGTCCTAACATCTATAGGAGTATTACTGTCGAATAGTAAAAAACTGATATTCTTATTACACCTAATGCTTATAATATGTAAACAAAATACTTGAATCATGCTAAAATTTTTCTAATCGATAATATTTAAATGACCAATTTAACACTTTAGCCGTTCCACAAACTATGAATTTCGAAAAAGGCTATAGAGTTTTATTTACGAGTATAAACTTATAAAGCCTTTTGAGCTTTGAAACAAATCCTTTTGTTTATCAACGCTGTATTATTTCGCATGAAATAGCCTCGTTAAACACTTCCGTTTATATCCGACTTTGTTTCGCTTTTTGGCAATCTGCATAGAGCGCTTCACGAAACAGCTTAAATTACAACGGCTTTGAAGATGAATTAAAGTAAGAACGCAATATTCCGCTCTTTACAGTCGTGTTATGTTATTCAAACTAGAGTCGGTACTGTTATTTACTTTATAACATCGTATGAATAATTCAATTGTTTCATTCGGTACGAAACTAGAGGTACGGACTGTTGGGAACTTCACCACGCTGTTCCAATGTGGTTTGATAGAAGAGTATTGGCCAAAGTAAGACAATCTAGTTTTGAAGAAAACTCGCTACTCTAAGGCTTTTGATATGGTTTACCGATTGTTATCTAACAATAGTAAATTACAACTAATGGATATTTGATTTAGTCTAGCGTATCTTTAAGTCGGTGATTCTAGATTCAGTAGAGCCGCGATTTGGTTGATTCGGTATTAGATACATTTGGTATATAGAAACTATACAGTCAAGGATCTCAGGGTCTGATTTTTTAAACGGGACCAAGATATAAATATTTAATCTTATCTGAATGTAACTCACGAAAATTATGAAACTAATCTCAATATGTTATGTACCGTTATTCTAAATGAACACAGTTTAAATGATTAAGGTCAATCAGAAGAACATACATCGATCAAGCATTATAAGTCTTAATCACAAACGGTTCTTGATGTTACACATTTTATACTTATATTAATCATTATTTATTTATGTAATATATTTTAAAATTATTCCCTATGAATATGTATATTAGACATCACGATATCTTGGCAACTGTATAACTACTTTCTTCAAACATTTTTCTTGTAAACAATCTAAATACAATATGTTGGCGATTCATTATATAAATAAAAAAATACCAACATTTCCGACCGAATTACGTGGATTAACTCCCATCGATTCTTATTTACATTCACATGGTCGTAAGACATTCCCGCGTGAGCGGCCATCTCGTACCAAGGCCGTTCAACCAACGATGACCTAGCCGAGAACCGAGAACCGAGCCCCACAGGAAGTACCTTAAGGGCGTCCGTAACCCCTACTTCTCAAAGAAGGTGACCTAGTCCTTTGTAAAAATAGTCTGCCTGGCTGAATCTCTCCAGGCTCGCATGTTTCATCCACGTAAAGCTATAAAGACGCTATTTCCATGTTTAAAACTTCCACGACAATATAAGTTTCAAATCATAAGTTTTCGAACTGTTATTTATAAGTTAGCATCTTGAAGTAATATAGACTGTGCGCCTAACACAATTGTGTAGAGAGACGTAGCAGAAGCCTAATGTTACACGAATAAAGCGAGTGTTCCCGTCTAAGAGCTTGCATTAGTGCCTCTAAAATTTTGCAACAAGATTTCCCCAGCCTTACGCCAGGTAATGTGATATTAAGAGGTAGTGTTGTTTGTTTCCGTTCTTATAAACGACTGCTGTTTTAGTTAAATTTACAACATTATAATATATTATATGTGGGGCTACAAAAAAGTTACATAAGTGAGTAAATGGGTTTGCATGAATCAAAGGCAATGTATTAATGTTTTTATATGATTAAATTAATTTAATTAACGCTACACACTCATAGTCGGAGGTGTAATGGCGAACACATAAAACAAAATCACACACACGCCCAGACTGAGAAAAGAAATTTAATGTCATAATTCAAAGTTCTGCCTTTTAAATATTAGTCCGCTAAGATAAAACATACGTAGTTTTGCACGAGTCCTCGTAACAGATAGGTACAAATATTGGAGTAAATATTAATTAATTCACTAAAATACAATAAATTAATGAATACAATAATTTCAATAGGGTTTAGTAAATTTTAGACATTTAAATATATAATTAGAGATGTTTAATAAAAAGTTATAGCATAAAGATGAATATTCCTTCCACCAATGCTCATGATAATGACGTAACGTATTTACTTCCTCCGCTTCCTCCATATTGCTGACTTCAGTCTCGCGTCTCAAAGATACGTCTTTGAGTTTGCCTCAGGCGAAATAATTTATACCAAGAACTTGGTGACGTTAGTTTCGTGGCGATGAAATATGAACTTCGCCATCTGTACATTTTTAACATAGTAGGAAATACCATCATTTCCTAAAGTTGGTATTTTGCAACGTTTAAACACCTTTTGTATTATACTATGGTATAAAATAACGGCCTTTGTATTATACCATCGGTTACGTAATATTATAACCATACAGGATGCAAGCAAAACTTGATGAGGTCAAGATTTTTTAACTAAGAAAATAGAAAAATGTTCGTGTTTATATAAATATGACACTGCCACGCCTGCTTTAACGTTGGTGTCGACGCCTGAGTTCGCCGTAAAAAACGCGTTACTGCTTGAATACATTAATGGAGTTCTGTAAAAATTGTACTTCCCATTATTTTTTGTGCCGAATAATGTATTAGTTAGCGCGCTTAATTATTGAACACATTAGCGTAATTTTATTGTTTATGCGCTGCTTCGCGCGTTACGACACGGCTTTAATTAAACGGTTTAACCACGAGAACATAAAATAATCAAATCACAGAGCTACACATTTTATCTGTCATAAATATAATAGAAATTTATAGGAATTTATTGCTAAACTAAGTATTTTGCCAGCAAAACTGATTTTCGCCTCTGCTTACACACATCGATCTCGTCTCGATTCACGTATCAAACACGAAAATCGCATGTAACAGTTGAAATATAATTTACCAATTTATATTGTATGCGTATTTTGCAAACGATTCTCTCTTCCAGAATATTTGTTATATAACCCCCGTGTCCCTGACTTATGTGACAACAGGAAGTGTTTGAGCGACGTTACAGTAAACATTTCGTGGTAAACAGGGAAACAGGTAGCGAGAAACGTATTTGTATTTGAAAGGATGTGATATAAAATATTGTGGAAACATGCATTGATCGTCGTGTTCGAATACGTCACCTAATAATAGTGGAATTGGATTATTATTACTCGGTTATTACTCTTAATCAATCTCTGGAGTCGGTATTGTAATACTGCCTAAACACACTCTGACTATAAATAGCAAAATTTAATTTATTCCACAATAAGGAAGCATTCCTTACTCCTTACGCTAACTTCAGTACCGATCTTAAATACGTCTTAGTCAATATTGGCCACATAATGTGGTAATTTGAAATACAGCGAATATAACGATAAATTCCTTTATGATTTCTTGTAATAATATAAGATTTTTTTATCAACAAATCCATGTTTTGTGCTTTGTACTTAGATTAAACACAAAAGAAAAATAATAACTGTCTTTGAAACATATTTACGTACCAAAAGAAATAACATCACAAAATTCGCTCCATAATCTGAAACTATTAATTCAGCTATACTGTATTCATATCATCTTTCAAATACAGAGTACTGAATAATAGAGATTCCCTGTCTTGATAAATACCACACTAAATACCATCTGATATATCGTTAAACACCTAGTAAATTACGGCTAAGCAAAGTTATAGGCACGCTGGATGATTTATATCGGTGGGGTTACCCGCAGGGAGCGATAGTGCGCGGTATGTTAACATCCCTATATGTCAAGCCAAAAGTTGTGTTGCCTTATTTACGACACTGCAAATAATAACACTTGACTTATGTTCTTATTTTATATGTATAAAATGAAAGCTACGACTAACAGCCGTACGAGCTATAAATAAAATGGGAAAAATTCCGTTTCTTTTTTCTTTTGTTTTCTTTCATGACCCTGTAGCCTATTTAACACTGCGAAGCGAGAGGTCACAAGCTCGATTACCGGCCGGGGCAAATGTTTATGTCATATATTCAAATTTAAAATAATTTAATACTTACGGGTATTCAATATAATTACGATCGTTTGTAAAAGCTTATCATTAATAAGAAGTAACAGCAAAATAAATTCCTTGATTAAATATGTTGTTTTCCTATCGACGGAATTATGATGTATTATTTTTGTTATTCATGATAGCATGAACTCGAATATATGCCTGGGCAAATAAGTAAAACAACATTTATAAACATATATAAGTTTAATGGTAAATTAGTATGAAGATATTTTACTGTAGTTAAAATTGTTATATATAAGTTAATAATTAGTGTTATGTAAAGCCTGCGGAAGAGCAGAGCCTTCTACTACAGGCACCCTGTGTTTAAAAGGAGACTCTGGCCACTTTGTAACGTAAAAATGTAAAATTCTATAGCCAATAAAGAGTTAGAATTTATTATTATAATTTATTATTTAACAATTACCAAATCAACAATGCAGTACATCCAATAGTAAATCGTAGTTAATATTTTTCCTTAATTAAAATATTTTCATTATTTATTTATTTAACATACTCCAGCTATAGAACTATAAAATTCGTCTACCCTTGGCTCCATATTAATAGCAAACATTTTGAAAATAATTTTACCGCGATACCCAATGACGGCCTCTTCATCAATCATCTTTTTACAACGCACATGAGAGGAAAAGAATTTTTAAAACCGTTTGCGTAACTCGAGAATTTATCGAGAAAATATGAACGCACATTTTCGTATTGAATGGAATCCTAATGGTTTCAGTGGTTCCAGACACAATTTTGCATTTTACGACTTATCTGAACGTTGAAAATTTTATGAAAAGTATTTTTCTCAGAGAAATATCGTCTGTTCGAAGAACAATTTCATACATTTTTAGTATAACATGGTTTTGTTAGATGCTTCAAAGTAATTTTTACGCAAGATTTGAGAGTTTTGAAATCAGATTTAGATATTATTTTGGGTTTTGTTTGTAACTTTTATTTACGGATAAATAAATGGCAATAGAAAAGCTCAAACCACTAAATCTGAATCTAGAAATTCCTGTATTCAACGTTGTATTAAAAATATAACGGCATAGAACAAATAGAACAGCAATAGTGTTCCATTTTCACACAATGGTGAAGCCGTGGACAACATCTAGTTCATTACATATTTTCTTCTTCGTTTCCTCTTCCTTCTTGGGCAGCAATGCATAGTGCTTTAATGATACTCATATGTATGGGCGACAGGGACCACTTTCCTTAAAAAAATCTTCTTCCATTGCCAGATTATAAAGTTAACATACTTTTTATCGCAGAAAATGTTTTTCATTATCCAAGTTCATTATAATAAAATAATAATAAACGCTAACATACTCATACCCCCGCAATAGGATTCCCTGTGTCGCGAGCGGCATGGACAACACAAATAATACGTCACTAACACCTATATTACCTACATAACTAAAATATTTATCTGTCACATAAATATCTAACCCAGCCGGTTATCGTACCCAGGACCCCTTGCATCGCAGGCAGGGTCATTACCAACTAGGGTACGGGGCCGTCAATTATCTATAATAACGATAATGTCCGTAGGAAATAAAATCATGTCCCCAGATTGGAATAAAACTCAATATATTGCTTCGGACATGTCCTAGTATTCCTATATGTATGTACTTGTAGATATTATACGATAACAGTATTGGCATACACTTAGTTTAATTAAAATTAATTATAATTCCATTACCATTAGTTCATCACCCGACATTATCGAAATGTCAGTGTATAATTTCCTGTATAATGTATGAATTTTGTCGCTATATAAATTATAAGGCAGGTAAGTCATTAGCACACACTGAATAGTGCTATTTTAATGATATTAGGCAAGCTCTATTCACGCATTACATATCCAATGGAACAAGGAAACGTTTAATTATGTAAATTGGATCAATTGACAGTACTCGTTTGAGAGGACTCATATTATAATTTTCGTAAACCTTGAAAGTAAACCATAACAGTGGCAACCACTATATGTTCCGATACGGAACCGTAGGCAATAGTTTTCAGGAGTACCTTCGTGTGCAGGTCAACTTTAATGTAGGTATGTCATATATATGTTTATATATATGTATGTATATCTATGTATGTATATGTAGGTAGTAATCCAATTTCATCACACTACCATGCCCCAAATACATAGCAATGATAGAAACGCATTACTTCGAGGCATAACATACGAAAAATCTCTCTTAATAGATTTTACTTTTTAACAGTTCCGTAGTACTCGAAAAATCGCCACGAAAACTCAAAACTAGTATTAAAGTTGCATTAAAATGTAAGTTTTTACTTACAAAAATTGGTAATAACGTGAATTGGATTTGGTTCGGAAATATTTATATTTTGTTATTATCTAGTGTTGGCCGGGGTCGCCTAAACAAACTCAGCCGACATTAAGTCAACTAACTAAACAGACCCTCCGAGAATTTACCAATAAAGAAAACTTCCCAAACTCTTGTTGGCTGTATTCGTTGGAAAGTTAAAGGAAACAAAAGGAACATTCGTTAATAAAACCTTTGTATCATTATATTCTATCGTAATAATTGTAAAATATTTCCAAGTTGAAAATAATTTGATTTGGCAATACAACAATCACCGAGAACTTTCAAAGTGAAGAAGAGGCATTATTACGTCAAACTGGTCTACGCCAAATTTGGGGTCGCCTATAAATCTATTATTTTGATTAAGGTTTGTTCTGTTCTATATTATATTCTTGCCGCAAAGGATTATTGTATAACATTCAAAAACGCTTGGGACTTTGCCTCGTCGATGGGTTGAGCAAATTATATCCACACACTCGATTGGACGTTGAAAAGAGCACAGTAGTTTATAATAATAAGCTATAGGCTGGTATAAATATATTATAGGATAGGGATAGCAAACGAGCATGCAGTGCCATTATCCCATGTTGTCAAAACATCTGTGACAAACTTCGAATCGGACTGTAAGATGGACTGTAGTTAATTAGTAAGTCCTATTAAATTTCGAAATTCGAATAGGACTGTAAGATGGAC
>DWPA01002625.1:0-15465 GCA_018251375.1 Calpodes ethlius
TATGAAATTCAAATTTGATACATTGCTTTAGTTGCAATAACAATGCATTTTTATAAAAAGCGTGACTTGATACTGCTTTCAAGGTTTCCCTCAACCGAGAGAACCCCTCAATAGCGAGCAGCACAGATACAAAATTTTCAGCCCTATAAAAGCGTTTTCTTACTTTTTAAGTCACAAAATATTCATTAATTGTTGCAGAACAACTGGGTCAGCAGTTATTAATAATTTCTTCTTTCACAAACTTTATCATTTTTATTTGTTACGAAAGTTATTAAGTTGAAGTTGAAGTTTGATTTTCGACGTATTTGTAAGATTCAATAAAAAAAAACGTATAATTTCATCTCGATTATTTTTTTTCTTTTTCTTCTACTACTGTCATTTTGCGGATGTCTTACAAGATAACCATTTAGTATAAAGTATATGGATTTTTGTATAAATATAAATAAATAATGTTTACTTTAATTCTGTGTGGCGCAATCTTTGCTATTGAAATAAAAATCGATATTGAACAGGAGCTGCGACGAAGCGGGATCGCGAAGTCATGTGAAATTTTTTCTCGGATTTTGCGGGCACTCGTCGCGCGACTGTAGAACTTTTAGAAGTCGTATTAAAAGACGAGACAACTGGTTTGCAAGACGATGGATTCTGTTAAACTATACAGTTTTTCCTACATCTTATAACATTCATAAATACACAATATGCTTAGAATTTTATCGAGTATACGGTCTGAAATAAATATTTATTCTATTTCCTATTGCTTCAGATGAACCGTTACAAATGTACAGAGCTATTAAAATATTAAAGCCAAGCACAGACCTGAGCGGAAACTACACTTGTGTTGTATCCACATTCTTGGAAGAAGACAAACAGACGCGTTCAATGCTGGTATACAGTGAGTGACATTTTAATATTTTTTATGGGACTATAGCAGCGTATTCAGTTTGGTTGGTCCTTATAGTTATCGAATATGTGTGATCGTTGCAAAATATTAGGGCTTTTAAAAAGGTTGTATAATCAGCTAAGTTTAGCATTTCTTACTTTGTAATTACTTAGGTACTACGAAGGTGGTTATTTAAGATACCCATCTTTATGGATCAGCCCTCAAAAACACTTTATAAGTAATGGTGTCACTAATAATACCGACCGAGAAGGAAGCGATGGATCTCCGTATTGAAGCTTTTGAAATTGCTTATTATTACAAATTCCGTGTTTTATTTTAAATTATATTCTCAGTACACTATGACGTTAACAAAAGCGCGGCGTATACATCTAAGATACACTAGTACTTATGAAGAAAAAGTCAGTTTAAAACTTACTTATGCAGCAAAGTTGACAGAGTCTCGCTTCTTATTTATATGTGTGTGTATTATTGCAACAGTCTTAGTACACGAATAAATACATACATTCATGTGACGTCATCAACGTGTATATTTGGATTTATATGGATTGTATTGAGAAAATATTTAATGATAATAATTTAAAAAAGGAATACGTTAAGAAGTAATTATTAGATACGTTGAGTCTTGGGAGGAAAGACGTCGTGACAGTTGCATTGGCTTCACTGCACAATTCGATTTTAATTCTATCTTGGAAACGTGTTACACTGAAATAGGAAATAAATTGTGGCCCACCGCAACGTTGGCACTCGAAACAGATGGTTGTTTTTCACGGGGCACTATTATTGATAGTAAGCCGATCAAAATCTATACGTTGTTTTTTACACGCGTGTTTTGTATATTGATATTTTGAGTTAAGGCGATTCAATACCTATCGTCTGGGTTCTTTTTATTTTTAAAAGCTTTTATTTCAAAACGTCTGTTAGTTTGTTAGTATGTATGTTTGGTTCAAATCTTGCAAGCTGAATTAGAATAACTTCCTTTTATTCCATGTGGTTGTAATATGACATATTATTTTCTTTCAATGTTAATGCATTTTTATGATCAGTATGACCTGATACTTCACTAAGATTTGCCTCCCGATAAGGGAAATTTCCAAAGATGAACAGCTCGGTTACAAAATTTTCTTCATTATAAAAGCATGTTTTTAGTATTTTACACTATTTATTTATTTACTACGTGCTGAAGTTAGGAATGATTGAGATTTGTACTTATTGAAACCTGTGACATCTTTTGTCTACTATATGAATTCTACTAGATTCGATCCTAAGCTGGAGCAGAGAATAATTTGATTCTTCTATATTATAAAATAGCAATTTTTATTAATTTGTTGATTTAAAAAATCTATTATTATCATAGGTTATATATTCTTTTATATCTTGACTGCACCCGTGCGATTCTGAGATGAGGTGCCATTGTTTTATAAGCCCGAGTCGCACCAACCACGTAATTAAGTTAGAATTTAACAGAATGATAATTGATTTAATCAATTGTATCCCCAAGCGATAGGAAATATAAGAAGTTAAAAATACCTACCTTGTCTGTCGATAGGCACGGTTTTAATTAGCGATTTCGTAAAGTTTGAATAGTAAGTTATCGGGTTACGTTCATCGATCCCTCAGCCCCAATACCAGTTTTTAATCTAAATCTTACTCAGATTAAATTATACACCGATCTATCGGAGCCGGCTACAAAGGTTTCTTTATGTGCTGATGGAAATAGTTAACGGAATTCCAAGAAAATTCTCAGCACGTCTTATCTTTTACTTCCTCTCGTATGTTCTGTGGAACTCGTATTACACTCGTTTACGCTCCGTTTCTGCTGCGAAATAATAGGTTATAAAGTTATGGCGTCAAGCTTTAACGACTTTGTACGCGTTGTATTACATCTGAGAGTTTGTCGTATTGCTTCAGATGTTATTAAACATTTAGTTGGTCTTCGGAGGCTTGGTATCGATCTTTATGTTTTAGCTCGCAAAACATTTAGATCAAATACAGCACTTGCTGTGAAGTAGTCCATTTGCTTCGCTTCAACTAATTAGCGGTGTATTTCAGGACACGGGTACCTTGTGGTAATTGAAGCGACCTACACCATACACTACCACACTACTCTAATGCAGATTGATGGAGCGCTCAATTTGCTATTAGCGGTCACCCATCCAACTCCCGACCGCGCCTGCAGTTGCTAAATCAATCGATCATTTAGAATCGGCAAAACCATCGATTATAAGCGCTTGATTGAAGCTGTCGGCTGAATTAGGTTTTATTAAGTTAAAAAAAATAAGTTCTTATTTAATTTGTAAATCGAAGTAGGCCTTCGACATTAACAAATTATCTGTTTTTATTATTATATTACGTGTAATTGAATAGAAATTATGTTTTTCGCGTTATTATCGATGATCCCGTTCGATTATAATTTGGGTAACTTCAAGTGGAGAGTCAATAGCCTTTTCCTAAGTGAATGCGCTTCACCATCAAAGACTTCATCGCGACTAACCATCAAGTGGGGCGTACTCGAGCATCAACTTATAATTTATAAAAATAACTGGGGATACGTTTATTATTTCTTTTTTAAGAGTAAATTCATATATAGTCTTTATATGGATACATAATATACCAGCCGAACATTCTTGCATTTTACTTTTAAGTGTTTCACATTCTCCATACTACCTCCGGGATGGTTTACAAAACATTTCCTTCATGCATACCATAACGTTATTGTAGCTCTCAATACATGTTCACTATTTTTAAACAAAATAAATAATTCTTGTCTAAAATCATCTGTTAAAAAATGTTATGGTTACTAGAGTTTGCTAATATATATTCAGAATATGTCATTGTTAAACTTTATTGTTGTTTCGAGTCGAACTATCAACTTTCTATCTCTCATTTAGTTATTAAAATTTCATATAATAAATACAGAGAATGCAAAAGGCGGACTTAATACTAAAAGCATTATTTACCTGACAACCTTAGAACACTGTAAAAGCTTTGTAGAAGGATGAAAAATAGGAAAGTTATATACGTTATAAGTTAAATACGTTCAATGACTAGTTATCATAATAATAAATATAATAAAAAAATATATGCAACATAAATATTTTGTAATAGTGGTAGAATTGTAGTACAACTCTAACAAAAATGGAAACGTTCTATTTATTTTATAATATTAGTACACCTCATTTAAATTCTCGTACCTTTTATTTTTGATGTTAATACGCCATAGCCGGAGCTATTCAATGAAATATGACTTTCATCCAATGTCTTATTAAATAAATAACATTTGTATTTATAGGCCCAGCACGAAGTTTCCATTTTTATCAAGAAAAGAAATATGTGTTTTTGGTGACATTAATTTGCATCGCAGAAGACATGTATCCAAAACCTACGATGCTCATTTTGTCTCAAGGGTAAGTTATAGTTTATAGGTGAAGGAAAACATTCTGAGGTAACCTGCACGCCTGAGAGTTCATTATAATGTTCTCGAAGGTGTGTGAAGTCTGGCAATCTCCAGCTTGGTAGTCTATGGCCTACATCCCTCACTTCGTGAGAGGAGACCACCAGTGGGACAGTTATGGGTTGTAATAATGATGATGAATGAAGTTTTTGGCAATTGTCTTGTATAAGTGTGTTTCGGTCTAAATGGCGCTTGGTAGCCTTTTATACTTGTAAAAGAGGTGTTCGTCTGTCATCAGGGCTTACAATGCATTTGTGGTTAACTTTGACTGGCACAAATTATTAACTATTACTAATACTTACAAAAAGGACAACTACACTAACAGTTCTAATGTCCACAGTCTAGTTACTAACGAATTATAACTAACTAATGTTATTGTTATCACTTAATATTTACAGGATTTACTAAGTTAAATTAGTTCTTATACACTCCTATTCGAGGTTTTGTCACAGATGTCTATGAGCAACAATAAAACAGTGGCATTGCAAACTCGTTTGTTATCCATATTATATAAATATACATAATCCATATTATTTAACTTCTTATATTTATATTATTCTGTGTTATCGAAAAAGAGACAAAAAAATATTTTGAAATTTTGTATCTTCCTGTGCGTGTATGGTGTTAGAGGCGGGGTAGGTTTATGAGCTATTAAGTAATATGTTATAATTAAAGAAATTTAATTTATGCTCGTTTCTGTAACAACGAATTGTCAATGCCATGTCAATTAATTAAATGTAAACATTGGTAGAATCGCACGATACATTAATTATCATGATTACGGGTGATTACGGCCTGTATTTTCATGTTGATACTTTTCAGTTCACGCAGCAAATAAACATTTTGTTTTGTTTGGAAAAGTACGTGCCATTACTCTCTTCGTTTGACTCGTTTTTAAAATACTTCATCATCACCATAACCGACAGCTGGCCCACTGCTGAGCTCGGGTTTGGTCTCACAATGTGAGTGGGAAAATTTATAGTTCAAACCTTTGAGAAACGCGCCGTTTTCCTCACGATGTTTTCCGCCACCTCACAATACTTGTATAAAATTATTATATGTATTCGTACGTATATGTTTTGAATAATCATTATTAATAAGTAACTTGTTTGAACTTAATGGTTCTTACCGTAGAGTGAATAGGACTTCGATAGAATTTGTTTATCGAAAACTACCGTTGATGCAAAACATGTTTCTTTGCTCACAAATACGAGAACATCAATGAAAGTAGGCCGAGTGGGTAGTGCTCCTGCAAACAACGTTTGTTTCTCCCTGCTCTACGCTGTCCCAGTGCTGTCAACAAGTCAACAATCTCCACTAAGATTCTAGCTGACAACGCTCTTGCTCTTTGATCGCAGAATGATGGTTAAAATGTATTACACTATTGTTTCTATTTATTTTTGAATGTCAAATGCGTCTAAGCGAAGCGTGTTGCCAGTAACATTATACATCTATGTTTTGAGAAGCCTTATATGGGTATATTAAAAATCAGGCAACATGTTATTGAATAAGGTGGACATCCCAAGATACTGATAATTGCTTCGTTATAAGTAACATAGGGCATCCTGTATCTCATGATCTAATGAAGGTATCGGGTTGCTGCTGGCTGTAATTGTCAAGGAGATTTAAAATTACAACTACCAAGGAGACACCAAGTTCCAATTGTAGTGCAAAGGCTACACATAATATATTTACTTAATTACCTTTTTTTCCTTATGAAGATTAAAACAGATGCGAAGCGTAATCATACATCTATCTTTTTCTGATGATAAATGAAAAGAAGTATTTATCCTTCTCGAATATTTACAGCAATTATTCATGTTTTAAATGTTAATTAAGTAAATTAATTTACTAATGTTCTTACTTCACTAAGTACTCTCTACTGAGTAGCTCGGAAATGGTGAATATTAATAATTCGAAAACTTTGTACATCACAGTATTATCTGCGCAGTTGTCAACAACTCGCGTGAACTGCAGTGAATAAGAACTCTTGACATAAAGCTTTATTAAAATGATAAAATTTTACAGCAAAGAGTTAATTACAAAATGCTTCAACAATTATATAATCTGCTGCATCGTTCTTACTTTGGGAAAGTATTAGAGTCATAGCCTTTTTGTATATTATACATGTTATTAGCTTGTGACTAATTACAAAAATATAGAAACCACAAACACTCAAGTGAAGTTCATCCTCTGAAAATGTTCAACACTGGCGGTTTTATCGATTTTGAGAGTGAACAAATTGAAACCAGTGTGAAATTATAACTTAATGTAAACCAAATTTGTTTTAGAAAACCTCTAAACCAAGCTGTAGCTGAAGTTGAAATGGATTCATGGGGCTTGTACACCGTGACGACGAAGGCCGTTGTTCACGATGATGACGTCACGAGCCCTTGGGAAGAGTTTACCTGCGTGATCAACATTCCACAAGCGAACTATACTGTGAATAGGACGACAACATACTACCCAGGTAAAAGTTCAACCAAGTTCAGTATAAGTCTTACCAAAAAGAATTACTGAGAATTTTCTTCAAATAATATTCATAAGGAAAAGCACAGCTACGACTTCAAAATCATTAACGCCTGTTCATATCTCGCCTATAACGCCTCGATATTATCATAATAATAATTTCCTGTAAACCAAATAACTATTTGATCTATTTTCTTCTATGAAATGTCCATTAGGTTAATGTCTACGAGTATAATTTACATTCTTCATTTGGGATATATTATTTGATTGGATCGGATATTTTGGGACTATTGTTCATAATGGAGGTACTCTTTACATGTATGCAGACCTTTGTAAAGCTTAGAAACTCCTTTTACATCGTAAGTGGATGTTTAGTAACAGAATTCAAAAGCGCGGGAGGTATTAATTTATCTATTCTGCATGACCAAGCAATATTCAGGTACACTACACGAGTAAATATATTAACAATATCTACATGAATTGAATGTACAGACGAGTACACATGATTATAAATGCAGTGGGATCCGCCAGCTGTTCAGTAACCAAAAACTGATTTTTAAAATATAAAAATACGAGTATTTTACCGATACTGAGTACGGAATTAATTTCTGTTTGTATAATTTCACGTTTTTAACTTCTTTTGTGATGGAGTCTGTTCTTTATTTGATTTGTTTATAAGTAGGTTATTACGTGAAATATGGGCGGTAAAAGTTATTACTGCTCTTTAAATATAGGTTATTTTTCTTTAGGTACGTGAGTCCTTCACTAGAGTTGAAGGAAAGCGGTAACACCTTTCACTTTACTTTTAATTTTATCATAAAAGTGATAAACAAAGCGTTGTTCTCAAAATATTTTGATTTAACGTCTTTATTATGAAGTTTGTACTTAATAATTTTCTGTTCATGCACAAGTATGCCTTAGGAATTAATTCTAATCATTACTTCAACGTGGTGAATATATAGTTATTATTTTCCTAAAACCTAAAGAGGGATATTCGTATTATTCATATTCATCCATTTATATTTACTTATTATTCATCCTATTTGGTATATTATACTCTCATGTATTCATAAATATTAAGTGCGTAGAAACTGTTCTGCGACAATTTGAATATTATCCAATTACAAGGTTTCTGGAAGAATTTGTGAGGGAAATTTCATTTCTACGAATTTGTTTCGTTATTTTTATTTTCTTCGTGTTTGTGTTTCGCTCAATGAACTCAAACATTCAGTGTGTAAAAAAATAGCTCACAACGCTTTGCGTTTTCACTCAAATGTAAATCGTAACGCGTTATCGTAATGTATAAGAACGTATTTTTCAATATAACTACATGAATTTCACGATTTTGACACAATGTGTAACCGACTTCAATAAAAGAGATTCGACCCATATATTTGTATACATGTATGTGTGTACGTATGTATAAATGTGTACTACTACTGCTACTGTATGGGTGAGCATTTCACTATAAATTGCAAATTTTACAAATGTATGTTTTGCCCTGGTTTCAAACGTTTCAGTGGGTAAAATACATACAATAAAGTTTTATTTTTCATTCCATATCATTTCACTTGTTTTTTGGTTGTTTTCCTTTTTAATTTTTTTTAACCTAATTTAGTACTATTATGAATGTAAATTAATGTTTATAAAAACTAAATATTTTTTTTTACTTAATTAATAATAATACGAACATTTTTATTCCTTTAGGATTTATGCCTACGGCATATATTGCAGCTTACGAAATTCAAAAACCTGAGGAACGCTATGTCAGCGGTAAGGTATTTAAAAAAATATTACTGTATTTTGTAAAAAAACGGAAAGATTTATGAGTTCTTGTAAATGAATATTTGTTTGCGCTTTCAATTACATTTATTGACTACAGATAATCTTCTTTAAATAAAGAAACTTTCGAAGCGGTCACTAGAAGATCATTGTTCTTAAGAACTGAGATGAAAGAATATATCTTCCGCGAGTTCTAAGATACAGGAATAAAGTAACAAGCAGCCACTTACTCGTAAATGGGTCACAGGTCGCTTGGTACTCCTGATTGCTAAGTCGTTTCTTAAGAGTTCCTTACAGTAAGAAACCCTTCATAGATCTACATTGTCCATCAGTCGTTTTGTCTGTTACTTTTGAATAAGTTAATATTATAAAAAAAAAAACCGCTATTATAGTGACTACTGATGTTTCTTCGTTAAGAAATTCCTCATCTGGTGCTTTAAGTATTGTACCAGGTCATACTTATTATAACAATTAATTGTCATATTAGAATTATACAATGAAAAATTTTAACTCTACAGAAGGAGTAAGTAGCTCGTATTCAGTTTGCAAAATTTAATTCACGCATACACGACAATTCTGTAAAAAAAAAATTCTTTACTAACTTATGCGTGTTAGTTGTATTAATCTTAATTATATATATGATAAGAAATAATATAAATTAGACAACTTTAAGTCAGACCCACGCTAACCAAAAGCGAACCTTAGCGACTGTACTGAATGAATGGAAAGATAATAATTCTTAATCCGTAGAATTAGTTCGCGGTTATATGTCGCCTTGACGTGTATTTATGTCATAAACCACTTCTTCATTGGATGACACGACGATGGCATCTCATATATGTGTATACACTAAAGTTTCATATGTACGAATGGCATCGAGCGTAAAGGTGCTATCACACTAGTAAATGTTAAAGAGTTAAGTAATGTTTTAAAACATTTTATGACTCTAAAGTCCACTTGAATTACAAAGTTGTGTCGTTCAATAAAGAAGAGGCCGTCTTCACTGTGCGAATCTAGTTCTAACTTTGATGTTTTTATCAAATTAATCTCAACCCCTATTTAATTGTTCTACTAATGCTAACTAATTTTTAATAACAGGTAACACAGCATCATCTTACACCTGGCGTCCTTGGATTTCTACATCTCTATGTACTCTTATGTTATATATTATCAGAAATTAACATTTAAATGCACTAAACATTCCTAATATAAATATTTTCTATTAACGGGGTATTATTTATAGATAGTAATAATTAATTAATAATGCAGAGTTATTTTGCGCAAATCCAATGTATAGAGAAGTCTAAAGTTTTGGAACGTTCGAATATTTTAGATTTCTCTATGGAGTTAGGGGTTAATGACCAACTCGTGTGTGATTTTTAGATAGCAATCATACGACCAATTCTTTGACTTGAAAACAAAGAATTTTGCTCATGATATTTTATCATTAACATACACCCTTTGAAATGTTATCTCCGTGTGCACATTTTTTTTAAACACGCTTTATCAATGCGACTTACGCGTACATACATACATTTTTGCTTATAATACGACAATATCACGTGGTTATTGTCTACGAGTACATATAATAAAACAATACGTGACGACCGGTTTATTTTAAAAAAATTTAAACTTAATTAAATTAAAAGTTGAGTGATATTATCATTCCATTAGTTTAAATGACTGGCAAATGTACTGTTTTGTATTGTATATCTAATTACGATACGAATTTATGGAATAGGCTGTAATCGTTGCATTATCAAGTGATTTTTCATTAATGGAAAATATTATAATAGCCTGTATAGTCTGTTTTTTCATACCTGTCTTAGTAAACAATCTTACATCTTAAATCATACATAACATTACCCCCCATAAACGTCCCACTAGTGGGCAGTGGGCTCACAGTGTGAGGGGTTCAGGTTATAGACCACCACGCTAGCCAAGTGCGGATTGACAGACTTCACACATATTTGAGAACATTATAGAGAACTTTTGGGTGTGCAGGTTTCCTGCACGATGTTACGATGTGTATGTTTGTTTCTGAAGCAAGTGATAATACACTTAAAGTTCAAACCACTAGGCTATCACTGCCTACAATCTTACAGTGCCTCTTTATTGTAATTCAAAAGGATCAAACAAAAAATGAAACGATTTTAAGAATTAATCATCAATTTAATGCTGAACCTAACTCCTGTTAACTATTAATCACTTAAAAAAATAATAAATGGTAGTGCTAAGGTTGGTTACTAAGTAACACAAGTATAAAAAATGGACTATAGATATTATGAGTTCTACGGTAATAAAATTGTGTTAATAGAATATTGTATCGTTATTAAATGTACTAACAACATAAACATTTGTTAATGAATATATTCAAAATACATAAATTTCAAAATCGTGCATTTAATAACGTCTAGTAACAGTTGATTAATTTAAGTAATGTTACTGAATGAGATTCACTGAATCACTCGCTGAGTGAATGAACATTTCACTTTACTTCATTTTCGCATTGAGATTGGAAATAATAGCACGGAAAATGTTATACTCGAAACGTTGTATGGATTAAATAGTTTTTTCGACACTGTCACTTCGTTGGAAGTGGAACTGTCTGACAGACAAAAAAAAAGAACGAAAAAATACGAAATTCAACTTCCACTTCAACTTCAAATGTAATTCAATAAGTTATTTATGTTAGATAAAAGTTAATCTATTATATTGTCTTTGGCTGAGCGTACTTACCGGTACTTATGTCAACGCCAGGTCAGAAAAAAAAAAATTTCAGTGTCGAACCTCCCATACAAATTAATTATAAAACATTTCTGACTTCTGTTTATTCATATTTCCAGATAATTGATAAATTTTCTCGTTACACTCCTACTGAAAACCGGGTTAAGGAACTTCATTCCAAAAATTAATGAATCGCACATCACTACGATTCAGTGTCGAAGCGATTTATTTATTTTATTTAACAATTTTAACATGAAGTATTGTCATAGCAAAGTTGTCGATCTAACACTCTTAAAAACTTAGTATTGTGTTTGTCTTAGAGTGAAAATATATTATGCAGAGGTATTGCAACTGACAATACAAGTCAGAAATCACTTATTAGCCACGACCTGCGAGCGAACGTTGCAATAACGTATTTAGTAAATGAGAAAAATATCTTAAAAATATATAAACGAGACTGCTTAAACTACGAACAGTCTGAAAATGTTTGTTTCAGTTCACAAATGATAAAATAGGTTATGTTAATCATGTTATTACTTATGTATTACACGACAATGTCGTTTGTAAATAAACTTAGAAGCAAAATATTTGTAATATTGTCGACAGGTCAACGCATAAATAAACGATCCATCGAGTGATCGAATGTGATCTTCACAAAAATTGGTACAGACGAGTAAATTTTCTATACTACTTTGGATTTCTTCCCGCAGGTTTTATCCAAGTCTGTCATATATTAAAACATTTTTACTGGTATTTTATCGCTAGTAATCTTCATTCAAGAATATCACACTAATTTTTGTATTATATTCGTTTGAAAAACAAACGATGTGCTCTTAAGTTACCAACGGTATGACGTCATAACTATGAGAAATATAGCGTCAAGGCCTTTTAGCGGTTTGTCAACTTAGGCGCGAAAATTTACAACGTATATAAATGCTTTTTTAAGTAATTTGTTGATTGAATACAAACTTCATATTTTTTATGGAACTTTATCAGTACCAAAGAATATAATTGAGAGACGTTATAAAAAAGGCTAAATACCCGATTACACAGAACATTGCACATTTTTACTTTATTGTTTTCTACATACCTACTTAGCAAATTTTGAGTAGGTAAGTACTTTATAACAGTTAGTGGGTGGTACACTAAGTGGTGGGGAAAATGTTCGTATCCGTTATGTTACTAAATAAAACTTCTCATGTATCTACACATACACCTCTCTCTAAATATCTGAGCTTGCCGGGAATCGAACTCGGGGCTGTTCGCTTCAAACTCAACTAGGCCACGGGTTCACTTACCATTGGGAACAGGATCTCGTGTTTGATTAGATAATTGTTTATTCCCCGGTTTTAGTTGTTTGTAATGTGTTAATTGTTTAGGCAGATACTAACACAGGGTTCGACTGTGAAGTGTGTATAAGAGACAGTTTATGTGTTTTGAATGTCCCTTAGACGCTAATTAAAGGGTTTTTGTCCCTTCATATTTCAAAAACCTCCTAACATTCGGCTATCAACAATGGTAATGTTTTGGATGCGATTGGATTATGCACAAGGATTTAAATCGTTCTATTGTTACACTGAGTTCACACGGCGACTACGCTGTGCGTTTTTTTAACGTATTCGGTTGAACTGGACTGCAGTTACATCAGAAAGTGTATGAAAACGCAAAAGTGTTCACAGAGCGTCCGCAGGTGCATGGTCGGTCAAGCGTCGACCACATTTGTTATAAAACCGCATAGTCGCCGTGTGAACGTGCACTTACTTCGCAATTAGTAAAATTAATGAACTGTTATTTTAAAATCATTTAATATTAAGGCCTATGAATAAACTTTTATATGTTGACTGACTGTGTTTTTATTCGTCTCAACCTAAGAAAATGCTCAAATACATTAAAATTATACATATTGTTTTACAATTCTCTTTGACTTTATTTAAGGACGATTTAAAATTGTGAAATTGTTCGATTTTTCGTAATTACTTAATTGTAATTTAAGTCAGCTACAAAACTTGTATTAACTTGTTTAGAAACACGAGAACACACACACCAAATATACATATATATGTGGGATCGCAGATATGAAAAGAATGATGATAATTTTTATAAATTCCATATATATTTTTTAAATTAAAATTAAATCATAACTTCCCCTGACAACCAACTGACTTCTCTCTAACTTTTTTACTAACTGACAAAATACTCCATGTTGCCATCTCAACTAATAGGTATTATCCCACATATATGTGTAGGTATACATGTGAAACATATAGCTTTCCTATGGTAAACGGTTAAAGTTCTCACTACAACTATTCTTCGCACTTGTAAGTTTACAGTGCGCTGAATGTCCTACATAACAACTTTAATTGTATTCGCAGACTCGGACCGTATCATGTAATTACGATAGCCAGTTCTGTAGCGAGCGCTGGTAACTCCTTAATTGCACTTTACTGCGTGGGGAGGGGCGCAGCCAATGTATGAGAATGCTATGTACCTGTTATACAGCTGTAAGGCTGTAACAGTCTCATACATTAAAACATCTTCACACATTTTCACGTTAATGATAACTGTAGCAGAAGGGTACGTAATCGTCAGTGCGTTGGTATTTTTATAACTATTTTTTTCAAAATTCCCTTACTATACAATTATTGTATTATATACATGGATATTTGAAACATTTTTTTTTTCAATATTTGTTTGAATGAGAGTACGTACGTAGTTATGTAGTCGAAATTTAGCCTGAAAGAGGGTATTAAAAATATAGTAAAGCTTATATCGCACAGAGACTTCGAACATATCGTTAATTAACTAACAATTGATTCACAAAAACTATTCTTTATAATAATAATCAGAGCGATAATCCTCAGAATCATCGAAGAGTTCACTATCTTTTTATCAGCGGTCATATATTTAACTTCTGAACGTTTTATAGTTAAAAGCGCAGAGATTTTAATGTTTTAATCTTGTAACGTAATCCATCGGGTTACAATGACAACTTATTCTAAAATCTCTCGTCAACTCGTCTCGCACCGTTCCATAAAGCTTATATTCTTAAGCCTCTATTCTTAAGCAAAAACAATTGATATCCTTACCAATTCACTTCAGCGACTGTCGTACGTAGTGGATTATAAAGTAGTTATTTCCCCGGATTACGGAGTAATTCCAAATTTCCAATTCATGGTTTTACGGAAGAAAAAGTAAAATATGCAGATATGTCAGCTAGATAACAAAAACTGGAATTGACAATAGATTCATAGTTTGTTTTTCGTAAATAAATATTCCTAATATTTTCGAATTTCTTTTGCAAAAACATATAAATTGAAAAGGAATTTCAAAAATAGTATATTATTTAATAACCGGTACTTATAACCATTAAATTTTTAATCTACTTTGTAGGTACTTACTAATTTCATATGCGATACTAACAAAATAACAATGTAACAAAATATACTTCCACAATAAATGTGCTTCCAATATATCAGCCGTTTTAAACCCAAGGATATTGTTATCCCGAATAATCTGAGTGCGTCCGATATTGCACCACAAAGCGTTCTGTCGAAGCTGGGCAGCGGCGATAACAAAGCCGTACGTCATCGTGGCCACAAATAAACTGACAAGTAACAACTAAGTATAGTTGCTCTCGCACACAGACACATTGATTCACGGTTCGGAAACTTAACGTTAATATCCCTAGGATAATTTTTATGAGACGAGAGCTAACAAATTTGCAGTGTCCATCATTCAAATGGACATGTGAAACCAACCTCGAATGGACTTAGGCGGGAATATAGGAAGTAAATGTTAATATTAGGTGTTAATAACAATATTAGTGTAGTAATTTGATAGTAAAACGACTGTTAGTGTTAGTCAGTTCTTTTGGTAAGTATTAGTAATTGTGAAATTAGGTATAATAATAATATAATAATCACAATCCATAACTGTCCCACTGCTGGGCTCGGGTCTCCTCACACAATGTGAGTGGTACAGTGCGGTTTGGTGGATTTCACACACACTTGAGAACATTATGGTAACCTCTCGGATGTGCAGGTTTCCTCACGATGTTGTCCTTCACCGAAGCAAGTGATAATTAACTAGTAATACGCACATAACTTTTTGAAAATTAGAGGTGCGTGCAGGATTC
>DWPA01002626.1:0-15463 GCA_018251375.1 Calpodes ethlius
AAAAAACTAGTGGAAGTACGTTTATTATGAGAAGTATAGAGAATATTGTCTGAAACTGAAAAAAAACAACAATTTAGTGAATAAAAACCAAACGAGATACTAATTACGTATTAGGTATTTATGAATACTCGAAATATGCCAATCTCAATGCGTCATTCCAACACGCGTGTCTTTCGCTAACATAAAATGCCAATTCAGTCATGCTCGATCAACACTAAACCAACGTTTTACTTTTAACTACATATTCACTTGTAAGATTTATACTTCTAAGAAAGTTTGGATAAATTCGAAAATAAATACGTAGTTCGACATAATTCAATTATTCGAGTAACTTTGGGTAAGTTCCATAACTCACTAATAAATTGCTACTTCTAAACAATGAGATATAAAAAGGTGCACAATGCATACGATTCACTTTCCATTACAAATGTTAATATAATGAGCAATAAGATATTATTAATTATTACTATTTATTATAGTAGTATAATAATACTCACCACTGCGCCAGCATCTGACATCAAAAGTATTCGAGGTGTGATTTCAAACCTAATTGACGAACCGTCCAAAGAAAACGGATGTTCTACAGATGTTTCCTTTCCAAGTTCATCAATTGCAATAACATACAGATTATGTACACCTCTTTTGAATAAATGAGGTACCCATTTACACACGTACAAGGGGTGTTCTACAAATCTGCACTGCATCCAGCTCTCTTTGTCAAACGATATCTTTACGCTCTTGATATCTACATCGCTAAAAGCGAGTATTCTTATATAAGTAGAGTCTTGCATCAGCTCTAAAGGTTCATGGCCAGGTAAGAAGTACTGAGCATGCTTTGGATTGGTCACTAACACAACTGGCCACGAATTATGCTTCTGATCCGTAAATGAAAACAAACCGTGATCGATTGCAGACAATCGGTACATCCTGTTGTCTTTCCAATCACTTAACTCCAGTTCTAAGAAGCCATATTTGTGTTTAGTGTACATCCTTGGCACCAGTCCGCCCATAGAATGTAAGTGACCGCAGAAATAAACCTGTGACGCGCTGCTGCTCCCGATCAATTTCCGTAAATCTAATCTTTCAGATTCACGTTCGAGACACAGTATGCAAGAGGTAGGATAGTGACCGAACCATACAATATGATCAGCTTTACTCTCCGCCTCCAATTTAAGTTTTTGTATATTCTGTTGTTCTTGCGCATCCAAGATACCGATAAAATTAAAGGGCCGCCTTAATCCCGGCTCTGGGCATGCGTCAACACCCAAAAATGCAGCATTAATGCCATTTTTATTTAAAAAATGCACATATGAACGAGCATGGTCGGATCCTTGAACAGAATAGTTTCGAAAATAGTTCTCTTCAGCATTAAGAGTCCGGATATTGAAGTTATCTGAAATCAACACCAAAAATCATGTTACTGTGCGGTTATGTAGTAATTCTTCTCAGTAGAAGATGAATTTTTAAACGAATAAAAAACCAAATGACCTTCTATATGTAAGTAGAACTCGAATAAAAAAATTCAAAAGAAAACGATATATGAGATGTCACGACACAAGACCTATATCTTATTATATGAAATTACGGTCGCATCAAAAAACAAGAGATAAAAACTTATATATTGCGAAATATATCGAAACTCTAGGTAACCAATCCCCCTGGACAAGTCGCTTTTTTATTCAGGCTCATGCATGTAAAATGTACGGGCATGACATTTGCCATACATGGTTGGAGCGTGAATGTGAAGATAACAGCAGTTGTCTAGAGTCCCTGGAAATGTTTCTACACAAAACCAGTTTCTATAAAGACCATGATATTCAGTAAAGTTTAGATATGCTTGTAAAAAACCAGCAATATCTTTTATAACTTCCCCAATATTTTTTATTACTTCCCTAGATTGTATGCCCTCCAATATGAACATACATGGTGGTCTATAAACATTCTTGTTCCCCAGTGGATTGGAGAGTTAAAAATCGAAGAATTGGATAATTTCCTAAACATAAGGTCAGCATTTGTGTTTTACCTCAAGGAAATCATATCAAGATTCTACTAATATTCATATCTCTAAAAATCTTATCTTCAATGCTATCTTTACACACTCCTGCCCATCTTATCTATTTCCTAGAACCCAAATGTTATCTGAAAAAAAGGTTTCTAAAGAAAAAAACCTATTCATATTTATTATACAAAGGAAAATTTGCCTATTCAATTTATGAAAATAAATAGTAAAGAATATAATAAAAACATTTTCATACCAAAACCAAGAGGTGATTCCGTGGTGTTGAAAAAACAAAATCTTTTATTTAAACCATAATAGTAAGATTTACTAAGGCTCATAGCCATACTTTGTTATCAACATGGGATAAATTTATCACCACTAGCAATGACACTCAATACTAATTGCTAATTTTATTCAGAAACCACTTACCATAAAACTATAATGCATATGTTATGTATTATACAGTATGTTTATTACCTATTGTTATTATTAGCTCTCACACACTAGAAGTTAGAAAACTAAAATGTACTAGAGATCAAGAAACTCAAAATCATGTTATGTACATGTTACTACTAAAATCTCAAATTAAAGTATTAATTTTTATGTTAAATCTATATTATTTAATTTCGTATAAACAGAATACATTTAACGAGTGTGTTCATAATTTTAGCGCAAATTAATAATCACATGGGAAGGTAAAATATGATGTAATATAAACAAAATTAAAAAAATTAGCAATAATGTGACTTATCTGCAATGAGTAAACAGAAAATAATAATTACCATGATTTCCTCGTATATCTAACCAAGTTGTGTGCTCTGTGACTCCTGACTCCTTTATTATATTATGGTAATACACCCACTCATATTTTACTTGGGAACTCCCCAAATTGTCTTTAGCTTTAGCATCCGTTAGATCTCCCGTAGCCAAAACAACAGCTGGTTTAATTATTTTGACAGTACTATCACAAAATTGTTGGAACTGTGTTATTCTTCCGGGATCACGGAAAATGCTTATATGTATGTCAGATATCTGTAATATGAATTAGATAAACAATTACAAATTTGATTTCTTCAGAATCATTCTAAACAGTAGAATAAAGAACAAAGCTATACAACAGTCTATTTTAAGCCATTGATATCTGTGCATAAATATCTTGTTTCTTGTTTCATTGTCAACAAGGTTCATAGTACTCAAAGAATATACTTATATACTCCACAAGATCAAATACAATATCTCTACTACTTATAAAGTAAATAATGTATACCTGCACAAACCATATTAGATTTTTAGATGTATCAGCAATTCGACCATACTTTCCACCCAAATAACTAGTAAAATTTTGAACCACCAATTGTTTTTCAGCGTAAAAATTATGATCTGTTGAAATCAAGTTCATAAAATTTGCCACTAAAACAGACACAACTACCAACAAAACCAATAATATAATAACATTTCTGGAAAAAATCATGGTATAACAAAAGCTAAGAAACTAGCTCGTATTAATATTTTTACGAAATAACTAAATCAAATTCGCGGTAGTGTACTATTATTACGTGCGTGACACATAGTTTAGTATGTTATACTAGTCATATGCTGTACAATTACAATATTATTGAGAAATTAAAACACCATAATTTTCTTTTAACTATTGTATTATGATTGATTCATATCTTGCTTTGATGCCTTTGTCACTCACTTGACATTTGAATTTTGACATTACTTTGTTTGTGAAATTGCTGAATGACACGGTACAATGGTCTGCGATGACAGAAATGACGCTCACAGATTAATTAGCAGTTAAAAACCTATGACTTTGACTGAACACAGACAACACTGAGCATAGAGTACTGTAACACGTATACAAGTCGATTCATACCTGCTGAAAATACTTTTTTCCCAAAATACAATACAACAACGCCACATTTCAAGAGTGGAGCTAAGGTTCAAAGAGCATATGAAAGGCAAAAAAGAGAATGTCAGATAAGAACCTTAATAATTACTTTTTATTATTTTTAATACTTATAAAAAATTAAATTCGTTCTTTCTCATATTTCTAAAATACTAGGAGTTATTGTATTCAATCCAGATTATGAACTTTTGTGTTAATTTACTGTGATTTCTATTTTAATATCGTTCAACAGATGACGCCACTGATGATGTTTTTTATAAATGATTACTTATGATAAATGACTTTTTGTAAATAAATACCACGCTGCCCACTATACATCCCGGTTTATACTAACACAATACTTACCTAAGCAATGCAGTATCGTAATGCGAAAAAAAAAAATTAATGCGCTTATCATGTCAAACCATTCATTTCATAAAGAACACTCAAGTATTATTTTGCTGTAGACACGCATAAAACTCTTTAGGGCCCGTGATTGGTTCGTTTGATGCGGCTTTCTTTACTCTAGTTTCTTGATCAAAGCTTCGTGTATTCGTTACATACAATTTTAAGTTACTATACTTCATTACACTAAGTAGATGTATAAAACAAGGATTAAAATATAATGTACAATTCAATGTTGGTTTCTGAACATTAAAACTTGATAAAATTCATTTCATGGAGGTATTTTGGCATGGTATGAATGACTCAGTACTTTTTTTAACCAATTTTTACAGAGTATTTCACCGCAGAGGCGGTAGCTGATGCTTATTTTCCTGTTTATTGAACATAAAAATAAACGGCTATGAATAATAATAACTTTTCTGAAATTCCTTAGGAAAAAATCTCGTCTCCCCATCTATTTAAATATATAAGATAGCGGTGGATATCTATGGTTTTAATAAACATGAATACGAATGGTTATATTACTTTTTCTAAAATTTAAACAACCTTTAGTTCATAGTGCATGTCCCTGCTTATCAAAGTTCATAAAGACTGAAGGTAAAAGTTCTCATTTTCATACCTGATGTCAACATTGAACACCCGTAACACCCGTAACAAACAAAAATTAATCTGTTTACGTACTGAAATGAAGCAGGAAGTTGATTATAGTGTATATATATACAAGTCTACGAATTTACATTTCTGAAAGGAATTATACAACAAATTGAATACATAATTTGTATTGGCATTCCAAAGCACTTTAATAGTTTCGTGTTTAATTTAATCGCTTGGAGTTAGAACTGAGTTAGTTATTTGTAAATTTTGGCAAACTAAACTTCATATATGTAATTACCTGACGAACAAGCTGACATTCCACATGATGGTAAGTCGCTACTGCCGTATGAAGACCTTAACAAGACCAAAGGAATCACTGATGCCTTGGCGATCGAGAAAGAGAAAAAAAATATCTATAAGCCCCCAATGGTCAGCCGAATCACGACAAGTCGTTTCGATTGCCTTAGTTAGCCAGGCAGGCTTCAAGATAAGATAATTATTAATGAATTAATAATAATTTTGGTAATATAATCTTATGTGAAGCCGTACTATCAACTGCGCCGACTTCTGTCGTCTTTTAAGATACCCTAGTATGCAGACATATGGGATTGCGGTTAGTATTCTAAGCCGACCAAATACGGCATAGGTAGACAAGAAATTTAAGTGTCAAGTTCAGTTTTTTATGGTGTTATTTCATCTTCAATTGTAATTTCGGAGTTCTTCCTACTGAAAGTGATTCAACTTTTTTAAGTCTTTATGTTTTTATTTTACTAAATTACAAGTAACATTTTTTTTACCAAGACAAAGTTTTCCAAGACACATTATACAGACATATTATACTCTGAAATGGTTCACGATAGACTATATTTATGATAATATCGGCAAATATCTTCAAATTAATGTCAATGATCCGTTGTAGAATTTCACTCTTTAACTCCAAATACCATCAGATCCGCATCATACTTTACTTGGACCGACCAACTTGGAGAATAACCTACACAATGACATTCGAATTATCTTAATCAATCGAGCCGTTTTCGAGTAATCGGTGAACATATAAGTAAAAAAATATATATGACATATTATGATATCTTCCAAATCCTATTTTATGCCAAACATAACATTAGTCTTCCATGCAGCACATTATTTTAATAACTTTTTTAATGGACTGTTGCTTTTGGCCCTGGTGGATTTTAAAGCTTCACGCGGTAATGAACATGATGTTGAAGTTCTCATCTATTACATAAAGATATATTGAATTCTGAAGACCATAATAATTAACGCAACTTCGTATGTTTATGATTTAAATTATTATAAGTGATCGACTAAGTTAAGCAACAACGGGTGCAGGCGGTTCTTAGATAGGTGACCGCTGGTAGCAAAATTTCTTAAGCTCATCCATTTTTAGGAACACACGTAGAACTCTTGATATGGATTATTATCGATAGACAGAAGTTTCTTTAGTATTCTAAGCTATGTCAAGGGTCAGAGCGTGGAATAAAAACTTCGGATACTTGGATTGTTTATATAGGTATTTATATATTATTATATGTATTTATCGTTATTGTATGTATTGTTCGTATGTATTTCGTTTTTATAATAGAAAATATACCGCTATTCGTGTATCTGCTTGGCTTTAAGGTTAGCTGGTAAACAACGCATTAAGCTCGCCTATTGTACCGCATTTTTTTATTGTGGTCAATAAAGTTTAAATAAATAATTCCTTCAAAATCGGCACTGGAGAAACGTAGTGAACGGTCTAAGTCACCTCACATATAACCTGTATAGTCATTAATAGGTTGAAGCTATTGTATGAAACAAGATTTACATTGAATATCTAAAATAAATTGATGAAGCAAGTTAATATTTATCTCTAGGTATAACCTATTTAAATCGAGGTAGCTATTTCTGATGCAACTCTAGCCCGTGGTCCATACTTAAGTGGACATTAAAATACATTTTTATTTGTCATTGTTTTTAATTTTTTTTATGAATATAAATGTTGAATATATAATATGAAAGCACATCCTAAAATTAGTTAACATCCCTATAATTTTTAGTGTTTGCTTTAACAGTTACAATTACTTCAATTCCTAATAATCTATGAACTCGATTTTCCATGGCGTCCGATGAAATACTAGAAAATAACAAATATGTGCAACCATAGATGTAGCCAAGAAGTAGTAGAAAGGGTGCAGCTGTCGTTAATCATATGCTTTATACTACGCACCTCCTGTTGTCCATAAAAAAAAATATTTACTATGCGTTTATCTCCTCTGGACCAAAAAATCTGATTTGACCAACCCGGGGTGGGTTTTTCGCTCCAGGCAAAAAGCTAGGTACGCCTATGTGTGTATTATTAATTTATTTCCAAATAAGTCGATTTTATACTAGCTTTTATATTTTATTCAAAAACAAGGACACTCGGAGTGATATATGAATAATAGTGACGGATGAAAATATTTTTTTTTGTTGTTTTGTAATTTTTTATGTTTTTAAAACAACTTTTTATGAGGAGGTATATAGTATAAGTCATTTTTATCTTTCAGACAGTTTATCTGATGAGTTTTAACTGCGATCTATATTAGGTACTCTACCTAGTTGCCTTCTTTAAATTCATCTACGCCTTATATAGGTGTGTTTTATGTAAGTGCTATCTTCTTAACTACATTATTATAAAAATTGTGTGTTAAAAAATCAAGTAGGTAGTTTGGCTAAAATACAAAGCGTTTTACGACTTGTAAACAATATTTGATCCAACAAAACTGAAAATAAACATTAATTAAATTAGATAAGTATCTGGGTATACTACTATTATGTAAGAAGTATAATATACGTATCTACTTAGGGTCATTTCCGTGAATCGACAATATCAATCATAAAAAAGAATAGATATGTCAAAATTCATATGAATATCTGTTATCATAAATTAATCGTTATCAGTATCACACATAACTTAACGTACTATTTGCTTGTTTATTTAATGACCAAGAAAGTTTGAGTGTGCATTTCGTACGTGCGACGCCGCGGCGTCAAGACGTGTATCGCGTACGACCGTACGACGTACCTTCGGAGGCTCAGCCAGCCTCGGCGCGGCCGCAGGCCGGTACCCGAGTGGGCCGAGTGCCGGCCGATTGCCGCACGCCAGCGCCACTATCTTGCCGCATTCCACGGAGCGAAGCCGCGGCGCGCCCCGCGCGTGCCTTCATGCCTTCGCCGACCCACGCACCCTCTTCGCTTCACTCAGCCGCTCAGCCAGTCAGTCGTTCCTACACACTTACACAGATTATGCGCTCCGACGGGTATATCGCGAAGTTACGTTGACGTGATCGCGCGCTCCGAGTGTCAAGTGAAGTGCCCATGGATGCGGTTTATTACGGAGTAAAGTGTCTTCACAGTCTTCATCGTTGGATTTGTTTTTTAATGGTGAGTGAGGTGTACTTCACCAGCCTTGCCGCGGCCGCTGTGGATGCGCGCGCTTTCTCGATGCGGCCACTTTCATTTCATACACATACCTCGAATTCCGCACGCCCGCGCCGGTCGCGCCACTGCGGCCGCTGACCCTGTACTCGTACGCCCTTCCCCTAGAACACCACATCATTGCTTGCTACTACGCACTGATCACCAAATAGATAGAGCATAAGATGCGGTTATATTAAGTATGTAGGTACGAGCGAGTGACCTATGAATCCATCGGCTCCAACCAGGAAACATTACATATTAATTTCCGTTGAACATTATCAAACATTACTATAAATTTTAATATGAAACTAGATTTTTGAAGTATGAATTTTGGTGTTCAAAACCACGAATATAGCTCTTTAACTGTATAATTATAAATATTAAAGAGATCTAAATAGAAATTATTGTATATAAGTACAATTATATTTTCTACTTTTAACTGACATTAGTATGCAACATTTACACGATTATAATAGGTCATTCTTCGTAGTATAATCAGCACTTTTATTTATAGACTGAATAGCGTCCTTCTCGAGCCTTCAGTTATCAGTTTGCTTAGGCATTAACTCCCTATTTACAAGACAATCTCAATGTCAAAACAAACAATGCTTCACAGACATCCTCTATTCTGTACTTTATATATCTAAGCACCATTTTTTTATCGAAACCTAAACCAATGAAATTTACTAATTTCGAGGCAAACCTTTTCTAAATCTTGTAGCTTATTGTCAATTGTACAGATTTTTATAGGAATTCTTGCTACGTGGTTAAAGGATTTCAATTTTTTTACGCATTCAATTTTTTTTTAATAATAACCTTAACAAAGAATTACAACTGGCAAACATTACCAGTAGGTAGATGCCACGCATTAATTAAGTAACAATAAGGAGGCATTCAGCAGGTTATTTTTTTATGGACTTTACGCGAGAACCACGAGACTTCCGTCGAATCTTCCCTGCGCCCACTCTTTACGCCCTAGGGCTCGGTTATAGACGCCTAATTCGATCATAGAAAACAGATATCAAACCAAGAATCATACAGGTGTCCCGATAAACAGCAATTAATATGCGTATGAATAGCTAAACATACCTATGAGCTAAACCAAATATTTACGTAAATTATAAATACCTGCATGCATAAAATTAAACATAGGTCGATAAAAACCTGTTATTTCTCATTTCACGTAGCCACAGTTCAGTTAATTTTAGATAATGTTATTAAGAAAAACGATTTTACAACGAAAATTTTGGTTTTACACATTGTTATAATGTAATTAAACACAATTGTCTATCCCATCAGTCAATGATTGATAAAGTTAATGATTCATTAGTACGTAAATAGACTGTGGCCGCATTCCGTTGATATGTACTTAAATGCGGTATAAAGTGTAAAATAATTGTATTATTAATACCAACGATGACTTAATAAGTGGAATTTAACAACTAATTCGGTGTACTTTAACACTTCAATATTATTAGCGACCCATACAACTTCTTATTTACATAAACATATTTTAGAAACAAATTCATAATTAAAAAATATCATGGCAACACTTATAGATAATTTCTAGGAATTTCGTTATCTGGAGGAAATCCGGAGCTTAACTGTTCATCGGTTGACGATAAGTGGAAGTATTACTAATTATTGCTTGTAGGATTTAACTCGTTCTTACTAGAGGTATAAGTAATAGTCTAATAGACAAGACACGGGAAATAAATGATTAGAATGTTTTTGGGCAAAATTTCCTCATTCTACCGTGGCATAATGCACAAATTAAATACTTACTTATAACATACAGCTACTGCCGTGGCTTGTTTTTAATCTTTGAATATGAACTTGAAAATTTATGAATTATTGGAAACATACATCAGAACGGTGTTACCAAAGATTTTTATAACGTCTTCGTACTGGCTAAAATGCCCACTCCTCTTTTACCTCGGCATATACAAATAATACAAAATAAATAATGTTTAGGTAATATAAAAATCTGAAACCAAGGTTTCTGTTATATAAAGTAAAAAAACTAATAATATACGTTGCTCTTGCGTGGTGTCACGTGTCACTAGTAAAGCGCGAAATTTGAAAACGGAACGATATGAAATAAGGATAATATATAGATTATAAATCAGCCAGACAATATTTATTGGAAAACACTAATGATTCATGTATGAGACGACATATAGAAAATAACTATCTTAATTTCTTTCTAAAACTTTCTTTCATAACAACAATAAAGTATTGATTCGCAAACATAACTGCTTGTAAATAATAAATACACCTTCTTTAAAATATAATAATATTTTCCACTCGGATTCTTTTCTCTTTAAGTTAAATAACATTATGTAATTATGGATATATACTGATGTAATTGTATTCTATATTTTTAAAAGTATATTTATATGCCACTGATACACTTACGTGCGTCATTTTTTCTTTCTACGGATGTACTCTAAATAAGGAGATGCAACAGTAAAAAAGACACTCCTCAAAATAAAAAAGTTACATAAAAATTATATCTTTAAAATATTAACAAAAATCTAGGGAAAATTCTGTAAATTTATAAAACCGTAAATACTTGCAGATTCGAATCAGTAATATAAGAAGTGTAAAATTCATAACCTTTCTCTACAATGATTAAAACATTATGCAATCAGTACGTAATGTAACGAGATTATACTGGAAAAAATAAGTACAGCCTAGACCTAGGTCGGATTAATGTACCTATCGGTTTTCACAGACTGAGCAAGTACAACTTATGTTGGCCGTGAATATCGTATCGTGTCATAATACACAGAAGTACATTTCAGTACAAAATATTTTAAACTTTTTTAAACTTTCCTATTTATATTACTTTAATAAAATAAGCATTAGTGAATACGTAATTCCAATGTCACCAAAAAGAGGTAAAGTACCTTATCAATGAATGTATAATTCAATCTTTATAGATTAAAATATACAGATAAATCGAGAACTTCCTTATTTAAATGTATAATTTGGTTATAATTTCTCCGTGAATATAGAAAAATATAAATATGACATGGAGTATATTATGTGACATATTTTATCATGTACGGAAAGCCAAACTCCACAACTACAAGAAAGTGTAATTCGTAGATACCTTTACTACTCCGTGGTATCTCACGTGTCGGTAAGCAACTTTGCTACAAGAAAAAAAATACTGATTTAAAAATATTACGCAACTGTTTCGTCTTTCCTTAATTAAGTATTTTTGAGTACCTATTCATTAAAATTGCCTTTAAATTATTTCATAAAACTGTATAACTAACCACATCGCCAATACTACATTCTTCATTAAAACAAATAATGAAGATAATAATTTTAAATTTAACATTCACATGAAATATAAAGAAATAGTCGAAATTTTTTTTTTTTGTTCAAGTTATGTATATTTATATAAATAACGTCTCAGGCGAGACGGAGATCCGTACTAAAATACGAAAACTGTCATAATCTATTTCAGTAATTTATTGATAATTTTCTAAATTATGTTTTGGTGACAACATAAAACTTCTCTATTATTAATGACACTGTGTTTAACTAGCATTTACTAGGTAGGAGTGGTGCCTAGAAAATTAGAGTTTAGAAGTATTTTAGTAGTAGTCAATTAGTTTCTATCCAATATTACTATTGTCGAAACTACTTATCTTTTACTATATATATCGTATAAAATTAAATACATAATAAGCGAGACTAATAACGTTATTACTAACTATTACTATTACTAACGCAAAAGTTAAGTTAGCTTATCGTATCTTAAAATATTTTATATTCAAAGAAAAAGGGTTAGAAATATTGATTTAGCTGAGAAGCCCCTACAATTAGGCATAATCATCAGCAGATATGCAATTCTGTCAATACAATAATAGTAAAGATTCGCCCCCGACTCTGACATCTGAGTAACAACCGTCGAATCCTACTTACAATATATTTTCAAACATTTCAATATTACCAAGACAAGCTTAATAAAACTTCATTCTTAAATCTTATTAAGATACGACCTGACAAAACGGCGGTAACTAATTTTAGTTAAGACTGAGTTTGAGTATAGTATAAGTGTGTATGGTATACGTATAAGAAGGAATTATAATGGCACGATCTATTCTTATAGTTAAAAATAAAGTTCTGAAATCAAAGAATATCTGTGTACAACCTCGATTTATTATCAACTTGTGAATTTTCTAATATCGAATATAAATCAATAAACCTAGACATCGAAACAAATGAAATTAAGAGACTACCCAAATTATTTATCTCATAGTACGTTTCAACTGAACTTATATGTACTCACATTATTATGACGTTACTTGCGTGTACGACTGTACAGCACAGAACCCACGCAGTATGCATGTTGCAGTATTTTGAAGTTATCAGTAGCAAGTTACCGATCACATGCAGTTTGTTAACTACCCACATATAATTGCACATTTTATATTACACATAAGCCAATTATTTATTTACCTACATATTGAAATATTCGTTGCTTTTTTTTTTACTGCGTAGCTCGACACCTCGGCAAATTGATGTGCCCCGACGATGGTGCACTATGTCGAGAAATGCTCGAATCATGAAATAGCGATATAATACAGAATAATTTCATGATAACTTACACGATCCGCCGCTGACATAACGATCTCGTTCAGAAACTTGACCAATTTCAACCCTAGAGTAGGCTGGTAGGGTTGACACCCACACAGTATCCTAGACCACATTTAGTAGAAATTTAGTTAGAAAAGTACCTATAACCTCTTATTTTTGCGTTTATAGTCTACGAGAAAATTTTCTGACGAACAAGAGATTGTGCAGTATTACAGTATAAATTGACGAAACATACAATTAATAAAATGTACACATATATGATGTTGCAATTATGACCGTCCAAATCTTTGACATCTTTGAGACCTTGATTTGGGAAGGACAAAATGTCAACATAGAGGGTACAATTCTCCCAAAGAAGGAATGTGGCGAAGTCTCTGTAGAGCATCAGGGAAATACTGCAAAAGATGACATGTAGGTCTTAGCATGAAAAAAGTCATGAATATCTTGTGTAAAGGCCAATTGTAAACATGATAGTTGACTTAGTCGAGAAATAAATGTAACATTACATTTGGCAAAACAGCTTCAATTAGCCTAAATATAATAGCTTCTAAAAATTAAGTATATAATGACCATTTGGGTACGAGTTATTGTATGGACCTCACGACCCAGAGGCCCATCTATCCCTGGAAAGACGAGGGATTGACTGTTTGAGTTTAGTGGAATACTCGAAATATTGAGACCTGACTTGAGAGAGACTGAAGTCCAGCAAACGTATGATGTAGATTTAGACAAGAAGTATATTGAGTACAATAAGCATACAAAAAGGTCGTTAATCATTTATATACATCGTGATTATAATTGTCGAAAAAAAATACGAATTGAGATTTAAGATTAATTCATTTCTGTAGTTTAATATCTATAAAAAACGGAATATTGTTTCCGCTTGAACTTGAAACACCTCAATTGTTATCGTAGTTATGCTGAAGTATAGTTTAAAGTCCCTGCTCTTAACGCTCTCTTTATAGATTATATATCTAGTGTCAATAAACTTATGATCAAGTACGTTGTTAATTGTTAACTTAAATAGATTTCATATAAAACTTTCAACTTATTGGCTGATAAATTAAAATAAATATCAGTATAATATTATTTTGTAATATTAACTAGACTTTTCTTGTCTTTAATGTATTTGGGTGTATGGGCTTTGGGGGTTGGCTTTTGCTAAGCAACTATCGAGCTAAATTGTGATGGATACATTTTCGAACAACACACATCTAAAGACGGAATTACTTTGAAATTAAATTAAAATCTTGGGTGATATTAACATATTAACCCACAAGAACTTGAAAGAATTCCGTGCTAAAAGTACTACCATCAATATAGTTTTTGTTGAGAACAGTCTAAAGAACTAAACAGATACAGTGCTACAGATAGTTCTTGTAAAAACTATTTTATTTTAAAGTTATCACAATACTGTGAGCATACACACCAATCAACCAAATATTGACAGTATTGTGATTTAATGTGCAGAGCACAAGCATTTACATTTGTTTGTGGTGCCAAGTATCGAAGCCTACGTACACATGGCGAGCAGGACCCATAACGTAAAAACGTGGCCGTGTTTTTGTGCTATCTACCTCTGCTATTCGTCGACGGCTTGTGTTTATGTCGCTTGAATTTAGAACAAGCATTAGGTACACCTTTACCATATTATTCTGTATTATATTGTTACTCTATTGCTGGTACCTACTATTTGGTATATCTGAGATTTTTGGTCCATTATCAGCATAACAATGAGCGGGTGTCAAAAGTGGTAGCGAGATGTCGAAAATTGGAGGCAACGATGGCCATAGGTATGCGAGGACGCAAGATGCGGCTGGCGTAGGGGGAGGGGCGCTCGGCATCTGAAGGTCGTCCGCATTCCTCGCGTCGCCGTCCGCTGCTACCGCGCTTACGTAGCGCCCCTGTCCGCGCCCCACCCGCCGCATGCCGCGCGCCTCGCCCGACCGGTCCGCTCCCCCTCCGCCCCGCTACGCCTGACCGCCATTACAAACTATCGCGCATTTACTAAAACAAAAAACATGTTCTTATGGCTATCAAGAGCTGAAAAGCCGGAGAGGTACCGGATGCGATGAAATTTATTCGCGTCTAGTTTTTTGAAGTGAATTGGTGATTCTACATTCCAAGAAATATTTTATACTGCCGAATAATTATGTATAAACGCTCGCCGCCCGCATGTCCATTGGCGCAGTAGGTATAGGGGAAAAATATAAAGTCCTTAATATTACTTCGCCGAATTTAAATTTTTATAATTAGATTTAACACTACTCACATTACCCATTTAACCAATATCAGCATAAAAAAATACTCTACGGTATAAAACAGGTAATGACATTATTATACCGTAATTAAATGCCGTTGAAGTTAGTATAATCATTTTACCAGCAAAGGTAATATTTAGCTAGAAATTTACTAGTAGGCAACATAAATGACTTCCAATTACTTACTCTTAGATATATCAATGAAACAGAAAATGTACAGAACATTATTATGTT
>DWPA01002627.1:0-15461 GCA_018251375.1 Calpodes ethlius
TATACAGGAAATAGGAACACATAGTAACTGCGGTGTACTAGTAGGGATATGTAAAATTATATATAATTAATATTAATGTAAAGTTATTAAGAGCCATTTTTAAAATACATCTGGAATTATCTCATATGCTAGCATAATCTGCCTGCCACAATGTATGGATATAATACAAAAATGTATCTTACTAGCAATCCAGGGGGATTTTACACAAGTGCAATTAAAATTTAACAAAATATAGCCATGTCACTCAGTTATAATGTAGCACTCCACTATATTGTATCTGTATTGTGGAGGGATTCAAGATTCCAGCAGAATAGATCTTCCCATAGGAAAGAGAATGCATTACAATACTGCCTTCAAATGTATCTTACCTCCACAAAATTGGTGTGCTTGGCATCACGAACTGTGACCACCGCGTGCACCTCCTCGATCAGCTTCTGCTTCTCGTCATCATCAAAGTTCATGTACCACTTAGCCAGGCGAGTTTTACCCGCACGGTTTTGTATCAGTATAAATCGGATCTGCAGAAAAATGAGGAATGTTCCTATAGATTTTACCGTCCTTTGTAGATGAAGAAATATATTTACAAGTTAATTACACTTACCATTGTAAATTATTAAGAATATAATCACTAGTACAAATTTTATGGGATAACGCCTCCCCTTAATAACTTTTGCAGTATTCTGACATCTGACATCCCTGTTGGACTGTCAACTGTCAAACAATTCTCAGATTCTGTCATTTTTCGTACATTTTTTTTTCTATTCAGACTTGAAACCACAGCCTAAATTATATTTAACATACATGGGAAGCTAATAGGCTAATGCATAGTCTGGAATATCGAGGTAGATTCAAGTATGAATTTCAAAAAGAAGCATAAATTCGTATCTACAGTGCTCGAATAACGCATACACATTGTAATAAGAACTTTTCAGATAAATAAACATCATTCACGAATATTGAACGTAAGAGCGAATTAGGGCCAAAGTGTGACAGTAAATTGACCACCGATCATTATTATTATGAGGCAAATAAGTATGGTTCGTAATTAATTTGATATTACGTAATAATTGTAACTATTATTGTAAATTAGGAAAATAAGAAAACATGTATGTATATATTTTTCGTATCAAGAAAATCTTTTTGTAAATTAAAACACATAATAATTTCCTGCATTTATTTTTAAAAAAATCTTTGAAACATTGCAGTAGACGTGAATGTAAGCCTTGCAAATAGTGGATCGAATATACAAAAGACAAGATTGTTTGGAAATAATAGTACATCATTTTATTAGAAAAGAATGTAAATATGCTTATAACTGTATCTATCAATAACACATAAATTGTGAATAAATTATTTTGAATTTAATTAAATATACTCGTACTTATTTACAGACGTCAATCTCTAAATGTTTAAATACTGTTGTTCCTCGTTTTTATAAATGTTATATTGAATATTTTTGGAGACGATATAATATTAAAAATATTAAAATACGGCTCTATAACCGTATATTATCGGTAAATACCGAAAATATACACTATCGCAGAATAATTTTATCTGTGGTCGAGATTTGCTGGCAACACAAATATTGAGTTGTTTTTCAATTTTCAGTGGATTTTTGACGTTGCTGGTATTTGCTCGTTTTCATCATTTTCAATAGTTTTTATCAATGTAGTGCTTAAGATTTCAATATGTCTATAATTTAAGTAGTTCTATAGGAAATACAACAAATCTAAACTTAAATGACGCCCACGAAGACAACGACAACCGAAGTAGAAATGGTGATACGAAACCGAAAAACTGTTATGAAAGACGGGATTATGACAATGTCGGGCATCGGTGAGCCTTCAGTTTTCCACGCTCTTGTGGTGATCTTCTTAGAATTTTTCGCATGGGGCCTGCTCACCATGCCGATAATATCCGTGCTTAATGCAACTTTTCCGGACCACACTTTTCTGATGAACGGTCTGATCATGGGCATCAAAGGCATCTTGTCGTTCCTGTCCGCGCCCTTGATCGGCGCGCTGTCCGACGTCTGGGGTCGCAAGTTCTTCCTTCTGGTGACGGTTTTCTTCACGTGCGCGCCGATCCCGCTCATGACGATTAACACCTGGTGGTTCTTCGCGATGATAAGCATAAGCGGAGTGTTCGCGGTGACCTTCTCCATCGTCTTCGCTTACGTCGCCGACGTGACGACGGAGGCGGAGCGGTCCCGCGCTTACGGGCTCGTGTCGGCGACGTTCGCCGCCAGTATGGTGATCTCGCCCGCACTGGGCGCCTACCTCATGGATCTGTACGGCGAGGCGCTGGTTGTGGCCGCGGCGACGGCGGTCGCCGTGCTGGATGTGTTCTTCATAATGGTCGCGGTGCCGGAGAGCCTCCCGGAGAAGGTGCGGCCGAGCGGCTGGGGGCCCGCCATCAGCTGGGAGCAGGCGGACCCGTTCGCGGCACTGCGAAAGGTGGGAGCTGAGCGCACGGTGCTCATGCTGTGCGTAGCGGTGTTCCTCTCGTACTTGCCCGAAGCCGGCCAGTACTCGTGCATATTCGTGTACCTCAAGCTCGTGATGGGCTTCGGTGTAGTGCAAGTGGCGATATTCATCGCGATAGTCGGCGTTCTCAGTATCGCGGTGCAAGTGGTGCTAGGGTTTTTGATGCGGTCGCTTGGAGCGAAGCACACGATCATGGTGGGACTCCTGTTCGAGATGCTCCAACTGATGTGGTACGGGTTCGGTAGCCGCACGTGGATGATGTGGGCGGCCGGCGTGCTGGCGGCGCTCGGCTCGCTGACGTATCCGGCTATCAGTGCATACGTGTCGGTGAACAGCCGCGCCGACCGGCAGGGCGTGGTGCAGGGGATGGTGACGGGCGTGCGGGGATTGTGTAACGGTCTCGGGCCCGCCATGTTCGGTGTTATCTTCTACCTGTTCCACGTGGATTTGAACGAGGAGCACGCGGTGGCGGGCCTCGAGGGGCGGCCGGACGAGAAGTACGTGAGAATGGTGCCTGGGCCGCCGTTCGTGTTGGGCGCTTTGCTAGTGATATGTGCACTGCTGGTGGCAGCCTTCCTGCCGGAGGACGGCACGGTGGGCGCGCGACGAGGGTCCCCCGACTTGCGGTTCGAGCTGGAGCGTGGGAGGCGCGTGGCGGGCCCTCTGTCGCCGCTCATGGCGCCCGAGTCCGCGGCCCTCTAGCTAGCGGTGAAGGCCGGCCGCGCGGCCAGCGTCTGATCCTCCAGCGGAGCGCCCCGAGGGCGTCCCGGTGAATGCATTTAGGAAGGTACCAAAGCGAACTCAAGTAAAATGTGAGTCCTGAATTAAGTGATTGCACCGACTACATTCCCGCTTACCATGTGAATAATTTCTGCTTCTTTTATTTGATACTGTGTTTGTTCATAATTTTTAAACTTTTTACCCATTTTGTATAGTCATATTCAGCACGGAGGACATGTACATGTGTTGGAATAAAATCATTAAAATAACTGTGCAAGTCCTCCGTCTATAATGAGCTGAACATCACACAACTTCTGTAACTGGCAAAATCTCTCATGCTGTGGAATTAGATAAGTCTATGTGTTGTCTTTCTAAGATCGCAATGCATTATGTCTTCTTAAAATTAGGCTTCAAAATACTAGGACCTGTTGAGTTTGGCTAGAAAGAAGTGTGGTCAAACGTGACATGCTTGTAAATATGCACAACTAAATGAGGTATGATGAATTATTAAACAATTTTATAAAACCACATCATTGGAAATTTTAATAACAGCATTGTCATTAAGATTCGAGATAATTTACACACATAACTTATTGTGATAGACTTAGTACCGAGGTCAATGAGAATGGTTCCGTATTTTAAAACAAAATTACTTACTAATGGGATTAGGCACTAGAACTTCCTATTAATTTATTTCATTTCATGATCTCATTGTAGCTTGTTGTAATAATATACAAAATATTTGAGTACTGGTCTGTTATACGGAAGTTCAACGGTATTTAGATAGGTATTTTTAAATAATAATAGTTAAAACATGTGGTGTGCGAGGTTAAATGATTATTAAAAAATGAGATTTATTCCGTAGATAACATTAAGCAGTAGACCTTAAAATAATATGAATTGCCTTTAGGGAATTAATTGAACCTTCTCAAATGTAGCATTTCAAACCGCAGTATTTTTTTTTTCATTACTGATTTCCATTTTGCTTTAATATAGAAATGCCATTGATGCCGAATGTAACATAAAACAGTCTTGTGACAAGTTTGTTTATAAGTCATATCTATTTGACTGCAAGGAAGCCACTAAATTCTTTTAATGGTATAATATCAATTTTTACTCTACAATTACCTTTCTTGTTTTAACCGTCACAGATAATTAGTTAGTTGCAATGCCTGCATTGTTAGTTCTTTTTTTACCTTGAATCATAAAAATATTATCGTATCTGTTCCCTATTAAAGTGTCATGTTTGCGAAATGTAAAGCTATAAAATGATTTAAGTGCTCTGGACAGTAAACCTTTTGCATATGTTTAAACTCGATGATGTGAAGTTCTCAGTCTTACTTTTTCTCTTTTGGTTGCAAAGAAAGCTAGGGTAATTACAAAATTAAAGCCATGAAATTATTTCAATATCAGTAGAACCGTTGCTGCTCTTACATACTTCCCATAGCTACTAGGGCCGGTGCTTACTATATTATTCAACCATTAACCATTGAGAAATACCTATGTTGTCGCAGCTGGATAACATGCCCAGTACACGGCGATTTACGTGATAGATTTCATTGCGTTATCACTCAGGCTATATCAATAAAGGTGGTCGAAAGGTGTCTACGTGTTCAAACACATTTAGGTGTTTAGGTACGTCAATAAATGTCTTTAAACGCGTTTATACATTCCTTAGTTAAAGGTCGTAAAACAATTGATAAAATATTATAACAAAGCATAATGATAAAACATCATAGGCTGTTATATATTTTGTATAACTCACCTTAGTTGTTTTAACTACAGGTTTAGCAGGAAGCGTAGTCTAATTAATGACCGGATGTTGAGGTATTATTCATATTTTTTGCATCAGTTATATGTATAAACTGTGATCAAAAAATTTTGATTTAAAAATGTATATTTCTCCGTCTTTCCACTCCTTTCGTACGATAAATGAATAGTTAGTTTTCATATGGTGCTAATGGCTTTTATTTCGTCAAAGCAAACAGATTTATCAATTCATTATTCAACCTTTGTCCAAAACAATACCTTAACCCAAATACACGGTAATAATATAAGGCTTTTGTATCTGGCTCTGCTGTCCGATCATTGAAACAAAAAGGATTTTCCTTAACGAACGCTTTGTAGGAAACCAGTGGATGCTTGTCCTCCTTACAGTAATATTATTTGAATATGAAATTAACCGTAAGATAGCTTCGTTCTTATTTCTTGACCTTGACAAATCACACAGGGTTCTGGTGTTTCTGACGTCCAACAGCGGTAGTAACCACGAAAATGTCTTCTACATACTAGCTAGCTTTACATAAAAAAAAATCGTGGATAGGCTCAATACAATGTTATAAAATTAAAAAGAGTTCGGTAATCGTTTTAATAAAGGGTCAAAGTAGGTAGATACGAGAAAAGGTTCTAAATGTTAACAGTCATTGAACGCTTTCGTACAAAAAACGTTGCCACTCGAAGTCATAAAGTATAATAATTTACGGCCAGTCTGACGTCATTCCTAACGAGTGTCCTACAAAATACGCTAAAAAAACTGATTAAAATATTTCACGGCCACTTCGCGGGGGCATTTCTCTGTTTCTACAAGCTATTTTGTTAATAAACGTTTATTACAGAATAGAATTTTCCAATCATATTTTTTATTCGACTAGTTTCAAGATAATTTGACAAATTCCATCGCAAAGCATACGAACAGACAATAATCCATATAAAAATTGCTAAATAAACTATTACAAGTTAATTTATGGACATGAATATATAATTTTTTTATAGTCGATGGATTTTCCTGGTGATACCGATCTATGATGACGTGTTTCCCACGTTTGAATGTCTGACTGGATGCATACTATTACGTACTTAAATAATGTATCGACAAAGGATATAGTATACACGTGGCCTTGAAACGACACGGAAATTTAAGATTTGACGTAACTTGCTCTGACTAAGAATATTGACCTAACTGCAGTTCGGGGTGTCCATGTCTATTCTATAGATAAAAACTAATAATGTCAGTGTGATTTACGTTGTTGTCAGTCGCCGAGAGAAGGCAGTCGTGGTATTAAATTCTCGTCGGAAATATCTTTGTGGACGTTGAAAGATGGCCAAGTCAATATTCTTTCCCTTGTTACCCCTTGTGCTTCTACTATTAAATTTATATTAACTTTCGCTTTAATAAAAACTATCACTGATAGTAATGTTCACAGGAAACTCAATACATTTAGAGTCAGAACATAAAGATACCAGACATAAAACCGTCCATTACAAAGATAAGGAAATTGCTTTTTGAATTATCTGCAAGATATGTCAGAAGTAAGTCACAGTTTACCCTCATATTAGTAGGTAAATGTTGTAATTTAGTCATGGTAGAATCCAATGAATATTTCTAATTTCATCACGCCTAAGTACCTACTAGTTTTACGCTCAAATACCCGATCGAACGTTTGTCAAATTCTTAGTCTCCGTTTGCAACGTAATGAATTAACCTTGCTTTCTTTTGAATCGGCCAAAGTCCGTCTTACCTTCCATTACGGTCGTCTTAAATCGGTAGCATTCAAATTAAAAAGTCCCTTAGTAGTGAGTCCGAAGACGAGTTAGTGTTACCTGTCAAATCCCCACTGACCTCAACTAAAAATATGCAGAGTTGAATTTGTTGTCCGAATACACGTATTGACATTTTTGATGAACTTGTATTTAATTGATCGAGTGGAAAAACATGTTTTGTCGATTTGTGCTACAGCTCCGTTCGAAATAGATGATGTTTCTACTTATTATTAGGATGTATTGAGAATATTTAAGTTACCATAGTTATTTTATTTCAACTTTATGTTATGTAGTGCTTTTAAAGAGATCTTGTGGTATGCAACCCGTACTCGCTAGCTTCTTGGAATATGGCCTTGACCCGTCTGATTCTGATGTAGTCTTGATATGGAAGAGCTGATCCTAAAGGCAAGATCACATAATTATTATTGATCATTAGGTTACATTACTTAATCATTTATTGAGTTTCTCTTGAACTATGTTTTTCTATTCTGAATAATAGTAAAGATAAAATAGTCATCGTTCTCGATCGTAGCAATCAAAGGCTAGTTCATTGTAAAGTATTTGTAATCCGTCGTTCCGTAACTTTGTACTACACCTATTTTTTATTAGCGTTTTGGCTGCGCGATTTGTTGACACACCAACGCTGGTCGTTAGACATTCTAATATATTTCGCTCGAGTACCTTATGTACAGTGACCCTGAAATTTGCCTATAACCATTGGTTATATGTAAACTATAAATTTAAACTGCCTTCAATAGGTGGAATCTTTGAAAAATGGTTAATATAGGCGTCTTTATTGTACAATGGATGTTGGATTATTTCAAATGTAAGGGTAAAAAGAAAAGTTCTTTGAATCGGTATAAACGTGCAAGGAAACATGTGACAATGTATGTTTTTAACTCCTTGTTCTTTACAAAAATATTTTCTGTCGATAAGATTTGTGACTAAATGAATAAGTAATGTTTTGATTGATCATGTAAAGAGTTCGTCCTTACATGTCACCAACGAGTCAATATTCCGCGATACGTGAGTGTCGTGACACTGATTTTATTATTCAAGCGCCATTTTATATAAAATCGATACGTTCCCGCGCTGCAGCATAGTTATGTTGTCTGCTTTCGTGACAATGCAGCTCTTTCCATGGCAACTTCCTTTCATGTTTCTACGGTCGTAGGTACGTTTGTCTTCGACGTTTTTCTCTGCAAAATGTGCGGTTTGTTAGCGGATGCTTTTTTTGTTTTAAAACAACGCTACGTCAGTAGAGATCAACTGGCGTTCTTTAGTAACATGATTGTTAGATCTCTCATTTATACGTTTCCAATCACATACATTTTAATGATATAAAAAAAATAACTATTTTTTAGAACAGAGATTGCCCGTTCGAAATATCTAGTTGCTAAATGTATTTGGTTTCGTAGATGCAGTTCACTTTTTTTTATACTCTGTACTAGGATATCAGAAAACCTAGCTACGTCATTAATTCAATGGCTTGCAAATAATATTCCTCGTTTCGATAATGTGTGGTATACACATTATTTAAATTCATTTTGTACGCACGGGAATAAAAGTTGTTCTCCTGCTGAGTAATTAAAGTATGCTAAAAATGAAACATTTTACTCAGTAGCATCTAGCATAGGATAAGCACGAGCGCAAATATGCCTGTCGTTCTGTAAACATTAAAACTCGCTGTCCGTGAACTTATCCCGAGTTTGCTAGTCTGTGCAACTTGTGGCGCGTCGCTATGCCGAGTCGAGACCCAGATAGGTGTGTATTATCAGCTCGTATCGATGACTAATTTCCCGTATCGCACCAAGCACATGTAGTATTAGGTGATGCAATGCGTGACAACAACATTCGATTTCGTAAACATTCGCTCAATACAGCGGTGACGTCATCGCGAGTTGACAAAATTTATGTCCAGCTGTTTAAAGGCGCCTATTTTTAAATAAAGTGTAAACTCAAATCATCAACGAGCCGTGCGAAGATGGCTGTTATCTGAAACGTTTAGGTTAGTTTTTCAACGTAACGTCAGATATTTAATTTCTTAATTCCGTGATATTTTTTGTCCATGTTAAAAAAATTCGTGATGTTTTTATTTCGAAACAATCTAATACTTGAACGGAATAAACAAAATTAAAAAACGTATTTCTTAATATGAAGAAAGTAACCATGGAGAATTGTATTTGGTTTTAGTTTTATGACTTTCCTATTAGAATATTTTGGTTTTACTCGTTAATAGTTAATTGCGTTAAGCGTTTGCTAAGTTTCTAATTACAAGTGCTAGCTCAATTGATGCGGACCGCGGCTAGCTTGTGAAAACACATCATGTAACATTTGTACATAATTTTGTTTAGTTAATACACTTGGTTTAGTTACGACGTGTGCCTTGCTAGTTTCCCTGACAATAACAAGTAAGCTTGACACGTCACCTCCTGACGTCAGAAAGAAAATTAAATTCCAACTCTCTCTCTACGCTGAAATTTCCTTATAATTGCTTCTGCAATGGATAAGATTATTATGCAAATTTGGCACTAAAATGTACTTGTATGCAATAATATAGTATTTAAAAAGTTGGTCAACAACCGCGACGTGAGAACTTGATATTTTTCCAGTTTGTTCATTATTTTTTGCTAAGTTAACGCAAGCAAGTTAATGCATTAATTTCCACGTAAATGAACGGAAAGAGAATTTGTATATCTCCATTTTTAGAGCTCCATTAATGTAGCCAAGCATTTAACACGTTATTTAAGACGCATTCGAGCGTTGCCTTTGACGCTAACATGAACGCACAGTGTGGCAGGGACATTGTTTCTGTGACGAATTTCTCCCGGAAATGCGTGACAAACAGAAATCTGATCGTTTCTATTTTTGAAAATTCTAAATCCAAATGCACGCACAACCCTTACAGTAGCGATGTTTAAGATGTAATTTTCTATTCATAGACCGTTTATCTTTTTAATTGTTTGCAGTAAGCAATGAAATGGTATAGATTTTATGGATTGGATTGAAGCCTTATGGCATCGCTTGTGATTGATATTCAAGTGCACTAATTGTATAACCACGTGACCTCATGCTCGATTTAAATGTACGAGACACTGCATGATATAGTTTATCCTGTGAGCTGTCCACGGCCAGTGTTGAAATTATGATTGTTTAGCTTAGTCACGCGATGATACGCCAAAATGCCGATGCTAATACGTCAATCGGGAAATCGGTAAATAGTTGAAACTAACGGTCAACATCTATAAATCTTTTTATTGCTGCGCTAATATATTTAAATTACTTAGCCTTTCTGGGTCTGGCTTTCTTAGCTCTACTTAGGGTTTCTAAATTAATCCATTAGGTTTAAACATCTAAATATTGTCTCTTTATTCGTCTAAAAAGTTGACCTGTTTAGAAAAAACATCGTATACCAAGGAACCTGGATAATTTCATATTCTCTTTTAAATTTTATTCTCAAGCAGTTCTGTCACAGATTATCGGATAGTGAATGGCGTTCTTATTGTAGTCAGACATTGTCGCCCACACAGATAATACAGAAATGAGAAACGCCTCGGCGCGCAGACGTGGGAATAGAATTTAAAATGCAGTGCTGAAATAAGATGGCGCCGTTATTTTAGCTCTGGCTGGGATCGTTGGAACAATTTATTTATTTACAACGCATTTCCTTGTTACACGCTGCGTGGCGTAACCTCTGCACTGTGCACTCCTAGGTCATAATTTACAACATGGGCGTCGATTTTATGTGTCCTAGGACCATTTGTCTATCTGTGGTGATAAAATACAGTGCGTAACGTTACCAGGTGTGATTGAAATTTAAGAACTTGTCACCATTTTCATAGGTTTAAACCTATTTAACTATAAACTTTCTATTAATGCGAACTTGTTTATAATTTAAGGTTTGATAAAGTCGACAATGTGTATAGGCTATCTTTAATTTGAGTAGGACTTGTCCAGGCTCTTCTTAAAACCTCCATCCATTGGTTGAACATCACTACGTCACTGTTATTGTGTTAGAATTTGCATTTTTATTGTTTGTAACACTTAAAAGTGTATTATTAGTAATGATGAGAAGTATATTTTGTTTATGTGCGTAATTTGCAATCCATTGCTTACATTGTTGCTGCTACATTTATGTGATAATGAATTATTGTTAATAGTTTAAAAATAATCCTTGAGATACGCAGAAGTTGACGCCATTGCGCGTAATTTATCGAGAACTAGTAAAATAGATAAGGTCAGTTTTTTTAAACAACAAAACTTATAACAAGTCACAGTACATTAGTGCTCGCAAAAATGCTGAAGTAATCCTTGACGTTTAAAACAATGCACATCATTTTAAGACAGACTAGAAACGGGAGTAACAAAAGCAATGTTATTAGATTTAAAGGTAACGTCAGTAAATAAATGAAACAGCCAATAAAATTATTTATAAAAGCGAGAATTTTGTACAAGAAAATATTATTAATGAACGTATAATTAAATGTTAATATGCTGAACAAAGTGAATGAAATAAGAACAAATAAATTTCTCGTGAATCGAATCTGAAACATCAACACGTTATCACTAGCACTAATTTTGTGATCGATTAAATACTTCATTTCACTATCGACGGAACGATACAAGTTGATTGTTCCATTTTTCAAACGAGAGCGTTTCTAATCGTAATGGCGTTTGGTTGAATTCTCGGTAAAGTAACTACAATGCAAACAGTCGGCGATAAAAATACAAGACAACACAATTGACGGCTACTTAGATAAACGGGGAAATTGTGGTGAAGATAAGCGTACTGTGAGCTGGGAATTTTTCTAATGTAACACGAGGAAATATACAGTTTAAATACACCGGCCAAGGTTAAATCTATTGGTATATCTGTGACTAAAGATACTTTTGTGTAAAATTCAAATTATTTATTATCTGCCTATGCTACATATTATCAGTTTTTTTAAGATAACTGGCCAGTAGTTTCGTATATAAACGGGAGCGTAAATTTGAGGCCTATTCAAAATTATTTCTTAGTTTTGATACTAAATATACGAAATGCCATCCAAGTACAGGAGGTGTGACAAAGATAAAGCTACATTTAAAGAGATCTGTTTTTGTTATGTAACGTGGGAGACTGCCGAATAATCCTCGCCCTTTACCTTCCAGCGCCACCGCAACTAGTGATCATTTAACATTTAAAACATTTAGTGTGTAATGCTAAAGTTCTATCGTTAAACTTGACTGATGTAATATTGATAAAAAACTATATTATGCAAGACATCGTTAACTCAATCCAGTAGCTAGCCCGTGGACCGGGACGTTCCCTTTGACCCAACTAAAGCGCTCAAACTTAAATCACATTTGAATAATATAAAAGGTGACGTCGATTTATAATAGATTTGAGGAACGGATTTGACAGAGGGTTATCGAGTACACATCTAGTGGCTGTCGCTAACCCATGTTTTGTTGGTGGGACCGAATTAACAATTATTTGACGCGTTGGATTATCGAAGTCAAAATTATAGGGAACTTACTTACCTTACTTAGGGGATTTAAAATTATTCTACGAATGCATTATTATATAACCGTGACCGTTGTAGTAAATCCAATAGACTGCACGACAGTCCATTACTGTTACATGGTGGGTTGTCTACGAGGGCTACCGGCCTGGGTACCTAATGTGGCGAACGGTGAACTCTTGGACCGTAGAGTATATATTAACATACGAGGAGATCAGATTGATTCCTTCTATATTTTCTTAATTTAAAAGTAAATATCTAGCTCCGTAATGATTAAAACTTAATTTGTCGGTAGCGAAATCCGAGTAGCGTGAAACTGAACACGAATTAAGATGTGGTAATACCGTGTTAATCGGTGTTATAAATTAAATGATAATATCGCAGTAGATTGCATTTATCTGTGTAATAATTTATTGATATTGTTATGTTAGCATTATGTCCATTACTGTTTACGGAGATAACGCAGACAATATTGTTAAACAAGCGAATGCAATAGAAGAATATTCCTTGACATGGACAAAATAACTAAGAGTATTAACTAGTATTTTAAACAGTTTCACTAAACATCTAAGAGAGGTCGTCTACGGATACTTTGTAGCAGTATAGTGGAAAGATTCGTGAACGCGTCCGACATCGCTCCTTTCGCATGTTTGTCGCATTAACAAAACTACAGTACTGCTATTGACCGTGACTGTTTTGTGCGACGACGGGTGAAAGATTGGGGTGGGTGTAGCATACTTGGCCCTGACCAAGGCGCCTGTATCACGGCTGTCGCGACTCGAGATTCAATCGCGGTTACACGGGCGATTGTATCGATCGTGCTGCGATATCGCGACCGTTTTGCAAGTGCCAAAAAGTAGTCGTCAGTGATCTCCTTAAAACAAAGATACTTAGGCTCCTACGCTGTTCCGACGGTTTACTGGCACGCGGGCCAAAAGAGGAACGCCATGTTGAAAAATAACAATACATATAAAGAGCTATATTATAAATTGTGCTGAGAAGTAAGTTACGTCTAGCCAGTTTCACGTTTGTTTTCTAGAGGGTAATGGTTGCCAGCGACACTTATAAATGGAGCGTTCTCTCTTGGACGGGGGAATCTATATGCGAATCCAATCTTTGAAAATGTCTTTTAGTAGATAACAGTCTTTCTAAATTCTAACTTTAAAAATCTATTTGATTAATCTCTGACTGTGAGAATCGTATATGATGATGAATTTTATAAGATTAAAACTTGCTGTATTTTTATTTGCTTACAAATGTAGGTATTACATATCAATCTATTAAACATTGTTAATTTGATATGTATTGATATTAACTAATACGAGCCAATACGTTTATACGCATGTATATTAAATGAACATTACTTTCGGTTTTCATTTGAGAGATTGGATAATGTACTGAAACGAAAGAGAACATAATAAATACATTTCGTGTTTAAATACATTCTTAAGATGTTAAAAAAAGTTTCAATACTATTTGGAAATACAATCTTATGATATTATTTATTATATACATAATCAACACCATAGACTTATAACACCTAGACAATTAGTTTTTTATTATGTTCTTTGGACTCCCAACACGCATACACACGTGGGAATGGTTTTTTTAAATAGAAAGTGAATCATAACTAATAATTAAAGTAAATGCGGTAATTTTTTTTAGCATCATTTTCATCTTTGCTTCCTTGAGATGGTTACTAGTATATCAATCAACGCCTTATTTCAAATTTTACAGGTACCTTTATGAAGTTTAATAAGGTTCTTATTAGTCTACCGCAATGCTTGCCTGTTTGCCAAAGTTTTACATTCATGTACGTAGCTGATGTATTGTTCGCGTGTATACAGAAAAATCACGGTCATCTTTTTACCCTTGCTACAGCCAACCATTGTATGAAACCGGATAATACCGGATGCCCCCAGCAAAAAACTACCGACCGGAGAAATTAGTGCATGAATAAGACTTTTCAACGCTCATAGTTTTAAATCGTAAACCATGTTTCCATCTTATATTATTTTGAAATATATTTATTTATTATGATACGTAGATGCAGTTTAAACTGATTTATTTCTGCTTTAGCTCTTTATCTTTTTTGACCTAGACCGGTTTTTTATTTAACACAAAATACAACTTCGTTTTGGCATTGATTACCATAGTAACGAAAGTACCGTCACTTACAAATTATAAGTTAATCCAAAACCATTCGATCCATTTTTCTAAATAAAATCAAAATTAAATCTCAATATCTACAAATAAGAGAACATTATCGACTGACGAAGATGAAAAAAAGGCACTCAAGTCTTTATATATTCTTTTTTCTTTTTGATATTAGAAATAATGTGTTTCCATTACATCCCAGCAGTAACAATACCTTGGTTTGAGTTTAAGGAAACTCGGAAAGAGAACTATAAAATCAATGAAATGATCAGACTAAAAAAATAGTTGTAGTCAAATTTACTATAATTAAAATAAAATACAGATTTAAATCCATACACAGCATGTGCGTGTTTGTTGCTCGATCTAACAGTCATTGAAGTGACGCGTCAATATTAAAATTATAGGAACCAAATGTGATCTGCCTTGTTACTAAAAAATATTTGATGAATATATAGTCTGTGTCTACATACAAATACACTAACATTTACTCTTTATTGTGAAGGGATTAAAGTACGCAACGTAATTGATCTTTCCGCGGTAATCTGATGTATTTATGTCACTTTCCAGCCTCCCATCTATCTCCACACAAAAATTACACTAACGACGCTCCATTGTGCCTTTGAAGAACCATAAACAAACAAACACACTTCCCATTTGTAATATCATGGGTAACAATTAATGATATGCACATTCAAATGTCCTTATCCCCTGGATGAGAGGCTTTTCTATTCAATCCCACACATTGAATAATGTCAGTAAAAATCGTTACTAAAAGCGTGTAAAATTCAAGTAAATAAAAAATACTAATAGTTAAAACTTAGCACGACGAAGCAAGCGAGTTACGTATCGTATATTATAATTAATAACGTTATGAGTTGGGTATTAAATTAATAAAATACGATGGCGTACATTCAATGTCAAGCCCGAAGGTCTCTGTTCAGGTCACTTCCCCTTATCTCACGTCCCCCAGAGGCTAGGAGTGTTAACATTTTTATATAAATAATTAAAATTAATAACTTATTGGTTTATGATGAAGCTTGACGTAAACAACTCG
>DWPA01002628.1:0-15461 GCA_018251375.1 Calpodes ethlius
GTTAGTGACGTGTTATTTGTGTTGTCCATGCCGCCCGCGACACAGGGAATCCTACTGCGGGGGTATGAGTGTGTTAGTGTTTATGTGTTTACTTACAGATCAATGCACATTAAGTACTTTTGTGTTCAATGTTCAATTCGGATTTAATTTAATTGCACATATATTTTAGATGATATAGGGTTTCCATAATGCGTTTAGGCATTTTAATTAAAATGAATCAACGTATCTCAAACGATACCTATGCGATTTAGAGGTAAGGATAATAGAATAATTTAACTTCGTTTATAACCACACCCTGTATAAATAAAATCGATTATAATCAAAATTATATGGAAGTTAATTACTTTTGCGACAGAATGTTAACCATTTAAATTTACTCGGTCGTCACATAGCTGTCGCGATTACAAAAGTGTTTAGGGTGAAGCAAATCGCATTACTGTACCGACACCAGTGAGCGTTCACAGAATGTCACAGATTAAAGGGGCTGGCTATCAAAAGTGTAATTAACTCTGGAACAGGGTTGTAACTCATTGCAGTCGACGCGCGAACAATGCGATTGTTGCAGTTTCTAATTTAAAACTTGATTGCGTCTCGATTGTCGACCCAGTGAATGCATGCACCCCGGCCGGGACTGGCTATGTCATTGTATCGATGTAGATTAGCTAATGTACCGAAGTTTGTTGTTTGTTTATCGGTTTTGTACGTATAGTAAATGTAGCTGTAGCTGATCTATGTCTGCTCGTGGAAGATATTTTGATAAAAACTATTATTACCCCAAACAATAGTTAAATTTTGTTATTTTTACGTCACGAGTATAGCAAACTGGCTTGCAGTGCCATCTTTGCTGGCCGCTATGCCATAAGTGTAAATTGTCTATTATCTTGTATGGGTATGAGTACATGATAACTCTCCTACCCATAACATTTTTTTTTAATATTTTCTTCAAGAATTGTCAGGATATAAATCAGGGCACTTATCTCAACTGGAGCTTAGCCTGGTTTAGCATCAAGTTACAAAAGACATATTTATGAGAAACATTATTTCTGCATTTATGTCTTTTGTCCTGCGATATATAAGGCGACATGCAGCCAAGAATCACGATTAAAAAATCGATACAATATTGCTTTACAGCTTACACCATAGCGCATATTACTCTACACCTCGGATGTTCTATCACCGAGTTAATCTATGGTAATAGTGCTACAAATTTGCAATTCGAAGTTGATAATAAAACTTTACAACCGACCGAGCAGTCGGTGCCGAGTGCCGGGTGCGGGCGCAGACGATGGCACAGTAAAGTTTTACGACTTCCGACGCCCAGCGCAGCGTGGCACTGACCGCTGGTCACTGTCGACTGTTTGATTGTCTCTGATTGTTATTGCTTTCATTGTTTGAACTATAACAATGTTAAATAGAACGCTGTTTTAATGCTGTTTGTTTTTTAATAGTGACGTAATGCAATTTATATATATTGGTACCTACAGTAATCTTATCTTGCAATTAATATAATTTGAACTATGAGGAGATTATATAGGAGGAGAGAGGAGACAGGAAAAGTTGCGCTGCTACTCACAATTTTTTTTGGGTATATTGTATGCTTCGAGAGATTGAGAGATTGTTTACGTAGTTGTCTGTTGCACTGGATGGGTTACATAATGGTAAGTGGTCACCGTTGACTATGGTCATCCGAAACACAGTGAGCGAAAACAGCGGGTATTCGCTGGATTCAGAAGGCTCAGGACCGGTCTGAGTGGCGCAAATTAGGGGACGCCTGTGTCCAGCAGTGGACTTTTAAGGGCTGATAGATATATAGATAGATAACACTATTTGATGTAAGGATCCTCCTAGGAACTGATGATGAAATAAATTAGGCTTTAGTTCTTTTTAAAATACTAATAATATTTATCCTAGCCTAATCATAAAATAAGTAATAAATAATCCAATTACGATACAAAGTAGTGTGAGCATTTAGTTTGCTTCTGCAGACCCACTAGGGGTCTGACCTAACATCTCAAACTGAATTATTCAAGGAGTTCATTCCGAACTGTTAACGGGAATGATGGTTCCCAGGCGGATCGTAGAAACATTTCACTGCTTATCGTATAGTCGTTTTCGCTCCAAGCGTTTTAAATACAAAGATGTGATATAATACAAATAGGCATGTTGTCCTCTGGACGTGAAAAAGCCATCGCCGCAGTACACCTCGTCCTGCCCGCGGTCCTATTAGAAGATTAAGGTTGTATTTACTGATGTTAATTCATACCTTTAAGCTGACCATTTACGGCGCGTACGCACCAATCGCTACGTCGGCCGGCCGCCATCATTACCTGTAATTGCCAGCATACTTTTTCCGCTTCTTTCCCCAACACAATGTTACATAATGGCTCGGTGCCAACTGAAGTATCCCGATCGGCGACTTGTACTAGCACTTTTTACAGCAATTAAGCCCCGAGATCGTGTCGTCGGCCATTTTGATGCGGCGACTTCCGAGTTAATAGCTCGCGGGCCGAAGCGACGCCGCAAGAAATGTTATTGGAGTTATATTAATAAGTTATTGATTACGTGACTGTTTTGCTAGGACGATGGGATAGGATATTGGATTACTAGATGTTGCCCGCGGGTTCGCACGCGTGTGAGAAAAGAACAGCAATAAAAAGGTTGACAATCCTTTCTATCATTGGTTGCTAGGCAACGCTTTGTAACAACAGATTAAACATTTGCTTTAATGTTTCTGAAATGTACATTGTAATGGATTTTTCCTCGGAAAATTAAATGCCTTTTGCGATAAAGAGTAGCTCATAGTACTCGACGTCCTCTCAACTATCACCAAACCAAAAATCACACCATAGCGACGCTCCGTTGCGTCGCGAAAGATGGACAAATAAACACACTTTCGCATTTTTAACATTAGTATGGATAAAAAAGTATTTTTAAGATTTTTAACTATTCAATTATTGTTATGTCTGAGATAAGTTAGTAGGGAAACCAAACACCTTTTGACAATGGCCAGGCAGCTGACTGGAGGTTGAACGACAGATAGAGTATTGATAACGACCGTTAATAATAAGCAGTTTAAATTGTTGTTCTAGTCGAGTAAATTCTAGTCCTAGTCAGTAATAAGTATGTGGATGAACTGCGAACGACAACGAAAGTGTTTTACTTCAGCGTGTAGGGTATTGACATCGATGTAATCGCAGCAAGATACACGAGGGTCAAGGTATGAAATATTCGCGGGAAATAATTCTGTCAGCATCTATGTTGGTAAGTAATACGTAAATCTACAAAACATCTAATAATAAATAATTAATCACAACCCATAACCCACTGTTGGGCTAGGTTCTCTTCACACAATTAAGTCTCGTTAATTGTATTTAATTTGTGACGTAGACAACAATAAGAATAAACGTTTTTAAATTAAAAAAAATAATAATATTTGAAATAACTTCGAAATTGAATACAAGAAAACATACTGAAAAGAAATGAGTACTAGATTTACATTATTAATATATAAATTTATCGCATTAAAAAAACTATAGTAAGTATTATTTAAAAAGCGAAGTATAGGTCGAGGTATTTGTTAACACAGGCTCTATAAAGACTCTTTTATGTTTATAATAAAAAACATTTCCTGCATTCCATTAGTTCCCATCCACCATAGACAATCGACGATATGTCCCATTTAATTTCATTTTCTAATTCTAAAAAGATAATTAATAATAAATACCTTTTACCTACTTATTAGTGGAAGCTGTATTGCCTTCAGTTATATTTCAACTGTACCAAATCGTCACTGTATCAAAATGGCTGTATGTTTCCCAATTAAAAAAAAAGAAAAATAATAAATAATAGTTCCATATTAATCTGGCACGCGACCGTCTGTGACTTACACCGCTATTGAAGTGCAATTGCGCAGACTAGAAACTATGCGGAGTAACGGGACGTGTTTGCCACATACCGCCACTAATCGCCACGTTTACTTAAGAAGCTAATTCATGTCAATTCCTCACATGTTTATCGATTGCGATCGTTTTCATGGCAACCTGATAATTAGATGCTTCGTGTCTTCAGTTGGGACATTTTGGTTAAAGTGCAAGGGTAAAAGAGTTACGAATTTAAAATAATTTGATAGGTCAGGTATTTTTAGAATAGATTTATTAAAGCAATATATTTTTAGGTTTGTTTTGGATAGTTGTTCTATTACTGTGGAGACGACACGAGGAAAAAACTCCGTCCGAAATATTTTTAACTGATATAAAAACTTATAGAATGTTTCTAAAATATTGCATACGAAATGATTGTATTTTATGAGTTATTTAATTAAAAAGAATAAGTAATGCCCTTAGGACGTTGTTATCCTCATTCCTCGCAGCGGGTGAACTAGTCATCATTTGTTTTTATCTCTTTTTCTCGGCAGATTCTGAGCTTTTCCAGGCTCATCTCTGTTTGTTTGAAGCAACATAGCTCACTATAGCCATCAGAAACTATTCGCAGGAAAAAATAACTTCTACAGCGCCTGCAGTTACTTACTTTGGTACAAAAACTTAGTAACTAAAAAAATAAGAACACATTAAGTATAGATCCGTACCTTTAAAGAGAACAGTGTAATAAACGAACAGACATGAAAACATAAAGATTGTTTTCGTTTGATGTACGTAAAGAATGAAATAGTATAAAATATAATATATCATTATTTTATGTCATTTGTTATTCTAATAAAAGGTTCCCAGTCGCGGTGGCGCAGGCGATTTATCGAATTTCCATAACAATTTTTTGCCGCCTTCGTATTGTTTCTATATCTTTTTCCTTGTTTCACAAAAGAACAAAGAAGTAAAAATAACAAGTTTTATACAGCTGTATTCGCACGAGGTATTGGGTTTCCGAACGCAGTGATGGAACTTTTAGGTTTTGTTTAAAATTTCATGGATTACAACCAATGAAAAATTGGAAGAACTTTCATGGATTTTTTTTCGTACAGTCCGACGGTAAATGTAAAATTTTATACAATCCTTTATGTCGATCGTTTAGAAATAAAACTGAAATAAAACAAGTTTAATTTCTAAACGATCATTCATCATAAGATTTTAAATGAAATATAAGAACTCATCCTCGGTTTGGATCACTATAATCAGATCTTTATGCTATTATATTATTAAAACAGTTAAAATGACATTAAAAAGGGGATCAGTAATGTGTAATAATAATGGGGATCTTTGAAAATTCGAATTTAGAACACAATGGGAACATTTGGAAATCATACAAAGGTTAACAATTTTGAAGAACAAAAAATATTTTTAGACTGGAATCCTATTCACAACAGTTCAATGCGAACTTGGTTTATTTTTGGAGCTAAATTTATTTATCGTAGCTGTCCACCTTTCATAGCTCTGTTTTATTTTCTTTTATGAATTTGTATGAAATTGCACCAAAGGTATTTTAACTGGATCTTTGATAAATAGAATGAAATTTTCTGTAAAGTAACTATATACTTTTGAAGTTTAGTTAAGAAAAAACACGGTTTGTAGAAAACATGTTATAGTTAGGATGAAAATATTAATGATAAGGTTTAAAACGACAAATCCGGTATCTACTCCGTCTAAAATGAGTTGAGGAGTTAAGATAGTGGTTTTTTCTTTTTAATACGTCAAGTTTTCAACAGCGTTGGCTTGTATTCAAGGATGAATGGAGTGCCTTACATTAGTAAATTAAGTTCGGAATTAATTAAGGAAGGTTCTCGAAGCTTACACCATCAATCGGAGGGTATATGGTCGTCTGATTATTGGCACATGGGACACCAGTAGGCCATTCAAGCATCACACGGTTGCAATTAAGATTAAAAATAATAGGTTTTTTATTGTAATAATAGAACTTAAACAAATAATATTCATATTCTAAATTCAAATATTTTTTATCCCTTCGGATAAAAAGTTCTATTTTCGTCTCTCTTCGAATAATGTTATAAAAAAGTAAGTCTACGTCACGTACCGTGATATTTTCTGACGAAATATTTTTTCGGTGATTACCTTCAGAGATTATCTCCTACAAGAAAAACTCATAAATATTAAGTCTTTATAAAGTTAGATACATAGCTATGATTGTTAAGGATATCTCATTTCATAGGCCAGGATACCCAGCTGTTTTTATCCTTTAAAATTAAAAGTCGAAAAAATTTAAAAAGTAAGTACTCATCGCTTCTTTGCTCCAATAATGTGTTATCTTAAAAACACAATATTACAGTAGAGCATTTTTTAACTTATAAAAAAATATTTTAGTTGATTGTATATTTTTTTCTACTTTTATTATAGATTACGTACAAACTTAGCTATCTCAAACCAAAAGACTGTTTTGATAATACATTAAATTTAATACAAAAATGGTCATTTAAAAAAATAACAAAAAACTGAGTTTTCAAACCTGTCATCGACACGTTACAATGTTTCACCTGGTACGTACTAGCTATTAGGTCGTAGCATTAGTTACTAGAATCATTAGAAATCTTCCTTTCTGCATTGAATAGTTTGCTTTGAAACGTATGAGAAAGTTAGGAAGTGTCGTTTTATTTCTCTCAGCGCTGTATGACGTGTTCCGTTTATGTAATTCATGAGATGTAGCGAGTTGGATTATAAAAACAATTTATTTTTAATCTCTTACATTTCCTGGACATATTAAATTAATAATTTGGTTTTAGTGCTCAAATTACAGTGGCAAATGCAAAATATAAGTAAAAATATAGATATTCAATAATAAAAGTCTTCTTTATACTTAAGGAGGACCCAAAGCAACTTTTTATATCGACAAATTAGCGCAGTTTGTGAATCCGTAACAAGTTCGTTACTTTTGACACATGGTCGCATTGATAAGGCGTGATAGTAGTACTAAAAAAGTACTCTTATCTAACGAGTACGAGTACCGAGCGCCTATTTTGGCTTTAAACAAAACTTGATTGTGCTACTGTATTGCAATCGTTTTGAGACTGTATCGCAACTCGCTTTTATAGTGCAAAAAAAAGTTAATAATTTTTGTGTTCACCATTGAGGAGTACCCTTATTTGGAGTAAACCTTAAGTAAAGTGGTAGACCATACTTGTCATAAAAATACATTGTTAACGGAATTAAAGAAATATGTCAATTTTTAACTTTGTAAGTTAAAGAAAGTAGTTCTATTTCTGCTTGCAAAATTTAATCAAACAAATATATTAACAAACTTTGCAAGTCAAATATTCTCAATGTTGTGGAAAAATGTTATCGTGAGCGGTCTGTCTAAAAGTTAAGTACAAAATGTATTTTTTTTAAATATGGAACATTTGTAAGTATAAAAAAATGTAATATATTTGGTTATTTTGTACCACACGCCAAACCAGAAGTGCAGATCATATTTTTTTAATATTGATCGTTTCTCTCACGACACGAGGCTCGTGTGTGCTCTCACGAAACTACAATCTAGATGTCTGTAGCATGAAAGTTGAAAGCGTGGGTTTTTGCGATTATCACGTAATTGTCTTTTTATGGACACGTTTAACTCACTAGGATTGGATGTTAGATTATATTGTATAATTAGCCGCAACTATTAGCGAAGGTGATGTTGGTAGACGAATTAAAGAAATAGAAAAATCTGTCCACGAATATATTGAACTAGGAAAAGTTATTTGTTAAAATAGATAAATAAATTTCAAAGTGGTTAAATGAATACAAACTCTTACTCCTAATGTTCCCCCTATTTTCAAATGAAATAATTTTCAAATTCTTTTATTAAAAAAAAATATCAATTAAGTACGTTGAAAGTTTCAAGTGATTGGGATGAAGTTATTTTTATACTCATACAAACTTTTATCCACTATTAACCTGATTATAATTTTTTTTTTATTCTATATCGTACTATTGTATAGAATTCTTGGACATTAACTGTTTTTTTTTTGTTAAGGATAAATCTGGTTAATTCCTCTATTTTATAAAAGATAATATTAAGTTTCAAAATAATTAATTTGCGTTTCCTTTATTTTTAAATTCCATGCATTAAATAGAACACAACCTTCATGTTGATTAATGATTAACCATTTTAATTTTTTATCTATCCATAATCTTTTGTAACATTAGTATTTAAAGGATCAATTGAAACTATCATATTGTTTTTTACCAGTTGCAAGGATACTGACAATTGACTGAGAAATATAGATAAAAAGAGTATTAAAAATGATCTTTATATTTGGCAAATATATCCAATATCGTCTTTAAGAAAAGTCGAAGGAATATTCAAACTTTATTCCATACCAAAGTAGAAAAAGCATCCTTCTTAAGGAAAGTATTCGCTCAGGCTTTATTCCCTGTCTGATATTTTGAGTACGACTTAGATAAATATGTTCCTCGGGCACTTACACTACAATGATAAAGCTTTCTTTTGAATTCACTCCCGAGCTTACTGCGTGTATCCAGGAGGATATTACTCTTTATCATCACGTGGTGTACGTGTGACAAGGCATGTGCGAAAATATATTGGAAGATATATGAACACTGTAAACAGGACGTGGTTTGGATAATATTCTTCGGTATTTACAAGGTGGAAAAACTTGCGCTTCTCTGTATACATTTTAGGTTATTATTGTGTGGAATGTATACCTTAAAGAATTGTGGATTACTGCTTATTAAGTTTATTTGTTTATTTGATAAAGTTACACCAACAAAGTAAACATGGCATGCAGATAACAAACTAACATACAGTCATTTGATAAGCGTTACTTAACTTATAGGTGTAAACCACGAGAAAAGTTAGACAACAATGCAAAATTATTAAATAATTAAGCTAATTGAAATGAAAATTATATAAAATTAATAAAATTAAATATTGAAATTTAATAAAATAAATAATATTGATGATTTGAATAAGTTTAATTAGGTACTACTAAAATGAAATTAATATCTTTAATTTGGAATCTTGACCCATATTTAGTCCCTTATCATAGGGTCCAGTGCCAGCCCTAACAATAAAGATGACGTAATATTAATCAAATTTTAATTTTTATTATACCATAATATGGAAAAATGTCTGAAGTTCCTCACATGGTTGTTATCAATCCAAAATGTATTTATTAGTGCCTCACCGGCTGAATATCGGATGAGAATAGTGGTTTAATTCACCATTGTCTCGCAGTATGTGTAGGAGCTTTTTATCTAACAAATCCACCAAATATAGAATATTCCAAGAACATTCCATCTTTTTTTTAATTGCAAGAAGAAGCGTCATGTCAGAATCCATCAGAGACTTGGAAGTAGCGAAGCAGCGTGCGTGGAAAAAGTAACTATTAGGATTAAAATTTTTTGAGCTTCGCGTAATGACGTAATCCTATTGATAGACTTTTTCCTCGCACGCCGCCTCGCTACCTTGCACATCTCTGGTGGAAACTCAGCACAATAATTAGTTTCTAACTTCCTCCTTTCTTATACCTAAAATTGCTACGGATTCGTTTTATGAAACGATCGATCTGTCAGTCATCTTCTCGGTACACAGAGAAATACAAAGATTGACAGTAACCAAAAATAAAATGTTGTTTCGGCATGCAGTGGACCAGTACATGATTACATGCACGTCATGTCCATTCATATATAAATAGAAATTAATTACGCATTCACCAGTTTGCGGCGAAGGTCGTGAGAACAAAAGCGTCTCCCACTCCACTATTGTTTTTGCTAACAATATGGATGTGCCGGAGTTTGGTGTGTCGTAACTGAGGTATTAACAATACGTGATGGGTTTTGTGTGTGTGCGAATGAAGACTGCGTTGTTAAATTGGACGTAATTTTCTGTTTTACTAATGAAGACTTCTGCGTCTTTTTTTGGGCAAAATTCGCTGTTACTATTGTTAAAAGCTTTGCTTAACTTACAATGTTTATAAGTTAGTATGTTTCTATATGATTATTGAGGGTAGTTTTATTAATACAACATATATGAAGGAAGTTTTGTTTTTTTTTTAATTTGCCTGTGTCCCTGTGGCGTTATTCCTGGCAATCTCAGACAGGTGTGGTTTTAACTGATATTCTATTTACAGTTCACAAATTAAAAATACATCAATTTCAAGAATTTCATTGTATAGGCCATGGAGGTGTTCTTTAGTATTTATATGAGTTCCGAGAAGCGAAACAAAGGCGGTTACTATTCATCATAATAATTAACCACTCGATTAAGAATTTTCAAGTTACTTATGTTGAATAACTTAGTAATTAAATTCAGTCGGAGCCCTTGAGGGCCTACGCAATAACATTTTGTTAGGGATGTCCTTTCTACAGATTCTTACATGCGTAAAAATATATTTTATTTCGAATCAGAGTCGCGCGATATTTGGTTAGGGCTGTCAGTTATTTATATAAAGTAGTTTTATTTTCATACTATTTTTAGATAACTCCGAAAAAGAAGGATGAAAAGTTATTACTTGGTGGTGATCCTATTTGAAGAAGCCTGTTAACTCTTAATTTGAAATATAAATACAAATTTGTTTACGTATTATTATTTAGAACGCTTACGTACCAAGCAGTATGATTAAAAAGTATATTTTTAGCTTTGAAGCAAAATATACCAATAAAATCTTCCTTTACATAGTAGGATAGGGTTAAATTATAACAATAGTAACAATAAAAAATATTAACAATAATTAAAATAACGTCTTAAGTTCTGTGTAACGATTTAAAGAAGCATCTGGATTTAAAGAACTACTAATATTGTGGTTAGTTTCTACAACTTACTGTTCCTATAATAGATATCCGGTATTAACCGGATTGCATTAATAAATGACGATGAGTGGTCATAATAGTCCTTGGTCACTCGTGATATTTCAGCACGCTTCTGGCTCATTGTCGGCAATACGGATGTGACGAAGCGACGAATTAAAATACGATTGACACGTTCACTACGGTACCTATAAAGGATTTATACAATATTATACAATTTATACAAGTCATAACCCGTATCGATAATACCAACTTTTCGATACCAACTTTATTTTGCCGTATCAGAGAATAACGTACAAGATCTTAAATTGTATAGCCAAGCAACAGATGTCCAATATTTTAAAGTGAATCAATACATTATTTTACTTGATGCCACTGGAAAGCCAATCGTACTAGAGCGCCATTTTGGCCAAAATAAGATTTATACATATGTAGGTATATCGCTCGATTGGTCTTGATTTCGTATACATATATATTTATGTATGTATTCCAATGTATATTACAATTTATATCAAATTATACATATAGTATAAGCTCTTCGTTAATATCTGTTTGGCCTAATGGTTAGCTGGTAGATAATGCGTTAAGGATTAAGCTCGCCAATTGTACCGAGCAAGTTATAATCAAATTTTAAACCAAATATTTAGAAGATTTTGATTTCGGTACGTAGATAACACTGTCATAATATATTGCTTTAACTGCATTAAGATAGGATAATCTATACATATATAGAAAAATACGCAGCTTTTTACATGTAATCACATCCCACGCTTCGTCTGAACATGAGCGTACTAAAAAAAAATCTGAAGTACCTACTTACGGGTAAGGGCAAGGTATACTAAGTAAAGGAACAGTCAAGTTGGATACTAAAACATCATAAAAGCTTTCTAAGCAATGTCACTGGTACTTTGCTATAAACCAATTACTCTTCAGCGACGTTAGAGCGTCTGGCTCCTGAAAGAATGCTGTAAAACATGTTTGTTCGTGCATTAACTTGATTAGTAACAGTCTTAATAAGTTAGTGAATGGCTGTCCTTATTACGTTCCTATTTTGGATCCATCAGACGTTAGGGCTGTCCAAATGAAATATTCATAGTATCAGTCCGTCTCTTTCACACTTACAAACTTTATTGAAATTAACATTACAACTGAGATTATCGTTCATTTGTTTTGAGAAGTATCGGCCAGAAGTTAAATTACTTTTCTAATGATTATGTATATTGAGTGTTTATTAAAATATTATCACTTGTTTAGATGAAGGGAAATATTGTTAAGTTCCATGTTATAATTCTACATAATATTTTAACGCTGTGTATTTAGCCAACGCAGAGTAGTAATTTTTTTTGCTGACTTTACATGGTTTTTGTACAAAGTTATTTCGTTACAGTAAGTTTTGTATTCTGTCAGAGGTATGCGAGTATTATCTTTGTTAGACTTTTATACAAAGTTTATTCAAAACTAAAATTGTTTCGACTTAAATATAATGTCATACTCACATCTAAGGTCTGACGCGTTAACCCGTTTTGGATCTTCGAGGGTATGACAAAACACACGAATTTTTTGATTTATAAAAGATAATACTGGTAGAGTTATGGGTTGAAATGATGATGATGATGAAATGAAGTGCATTGCAATTATGCTACTACAGAGGATATCGCTACAAAAATATAAGATATTAATTTGATAAACATTACAGGTCAATTAAGTAAAATATAAAAGCGACGACGCGACAACCCTACGTCCTATAACGTTCAATGAGCCATTCTGTTGAGAGCCGATAGGAACATGTTCCTACAGTCATTAAAAGGTTTTATGTTGATATCGACTAATGGAACCTGTTGTAGCCCATAACCCAATTGGTTGTTAAATGTATACGATACTGGTTAAAATACAGGATGTACATATTTTTTTTAATACAAAAAACCTTTAAGTATACTAAATGTAAATAAAAAAAAACTGTGTGTCTGAGACATAAGATAGGAACTAAGTTCCTTATTATAAAAATATTAATTTTAAGTTCTATCTAGTTTATCGATAAAAATCGATAAAAAAATACTTAACAAAATTATCTTAACACTTTACAAAAATATAAAGATTTATAAAAAATATATCATTTTATTAAACAAATAAACAATTATTTACATACTTTAAAACAATAATTATCGATTGATATAATAAATAATAGCAAACTGCAAAAATAATAATAGCCGTCACGTAGACTATATATTAGACACCATCGCCATCATACGTCACAGACTATAAATTAAAAAATTACGCTATTTTCACGTTACGGACAATTTTGCTGGATAACTGCGTCAATATTGTTAAAAAAAAAATTGTATCCGTAAATATCGTAGTTCTAAATCAACAAACACAAAAAAAAACAATCAAATTTAGAACGTCATGTTTTTTTCTAAGTATGTTCAAAAATAAGTGCAGAACTTAGTTGCGGGAAGGTAAAAAGACTTTGAAATCACAAAGTACAACTACTTCGCATTGTCGTTCACAGACCAGTCAATACAGCAGACGTGAACTGACGTGACTGAAAACTTTGTCCATTAAAGTTGGTGCTCGCTCTGATCTCCTTGTTTTACTTCCATTTCCTTTCATAAACACATTTCTAAGTTTGCTTTCGAAATTTCTTAGTCGAATGAACTTCAGTACAGTACAGATTAGACTATATATTAATCTTGTTATGGGGGTCTTGTACGGTATATTATACTAAAATAAAGCGTACCTGCTTCTGAAATTCATAACTTTCTATGTTATTTCTACTTTACTGGTTTTGTACTGCAAATCTAACATGTAGTAAGTTTAAAAAAAATTTTTTTCCTGTTACATCTAACTATTTATCGATATGTACAATACATATAGATTAGTAAATTAACAGTTTTTAAAAAATATGATAGGGTTTAATATTATTTCATGTTTCAAAGTTCGAAAAGTGAAATAGACTCGATTTACATACCTATATAAAAAAAATTGTTCACGTTCTTATGCCTATATAAAAATATGTTTAGAAAAAATGATCACACAATTGATATTCCCGTGGCTTTTGGCTTTCGCGCCAAAACACTAAGTCATATTTAAAGTATATTGACTGCCACTCATTTAATTAACACTAATTTATATAACACACATAACACATAACTACGCAACCGCTAATTCATCGTAAAATAAAAATGTCATCGAAAACAAACATGCTATTAAATCTAATGAGTTGCGAGTTACGCCGGGAAATTCAACATTTGTCACGTGAGTCCCGTCATATCGTAGCGTCACGTTAAATCCCTTCCAGCGACGCGAGTGACAATGACAGATATTAACGAGTTTTATCACGTAATGTTAGGACTGTAAAGTATTACCAGGTTTATTTTGTCATGTTACATGAATGACACAATGGTCGAAGTTGACAATACAATGATTTTAAACTTAATTGTGAACTGAGCACATTTTATTACGCTTCGGGTACTCACGATATGTATCTTATGCACTACAAGATTTATATTGTATTTGCATCATAATGATATGAGGATATGATCGATGAGATCAATGAAACATGACCATTTCATGAAATGACTCGTCATCATGGGTCATTTCATACAAAAATATCGATTTTGTTTGAGAATATCGAAGAAATTTTTAACGATTGCACGAATAAATTACTATTGGCTTCTTTATCTAAATAGTAGACAAACGAGTAGTCAAGTAATCTAATGTTAAGTGGTCATTGTGACACTGACCCCCGAATTCACAAACGATGCTATAAGGTCTCACAGTGAAAGTGAATCGATCGCCTGTTCGTATTCCCATCCTCGTCTTTCACATTGTTTAAGAAATTAGAGTGAAGGAGATGGGAATACAAACAATTGATCTTTCTAATTCACTGTGCGATCTAATAGCATTGTTTGGGGATAAGGAGATTACTCAAAGCACCAGTGACGTGGTAACGCCATGTTATATGAGAGAAAGAAAGTACTGGCCCGTAATGACATCGTTTGTCAACTGACAGAAGCAAGATTCCTTACAACACTTTAGAATAAAATATATGTAATAAATAAATAGAATACAATAAACAATAAAACAAGGAAATCAACACAAATCTCACAATTCATTCGTGAATTGCTTTTCCTTAACTATATATTGCACACGAAAATCCCATGGAATCCCAATTCCATTAATCTTTATCAATTCGTACGAATCATTGTGTTGCAATACTATTTGGGCGTCCTTGAGGAATGTTTACGAGTATAATGTTAGTTACTGAACTAATTATAACTAAGTCGACTATAAATGAATAGTATAATAACTAAAGTCATGATTTGGTTGTGTTGCTACATAACAGCAAAAAATACTAAATTCATATATCTTCAAAATATAAAACATTGAAAGTGTAGATTAAATATAAAAATAAAGTTAACCTTGTTTATTAAGTTCAGAAATACATTTATAAATATAGTATTATAATGCCTAAATACTTAATTTTTTAAAATAATTTGAGACTAAAGTGAAGCATAAACAATATGCGCGTGTGTTATAATGTTGTTTACTTACGTTCACCAACACGCACACAAGTGTGAAAATGGTTTTTTGAAAATGGAAAATAGCACCTAACCGATAATTGGGTCGTCTGTAAAGTTCTGGTCGATATTTTAGGACAATTAAAACGCAGCTTATTTAAATATTGACGAAATTAACGAATCGTAAACAAACTTTTTTCCAAATATGGCTGGATATATATCTTTTAGA
>DWPA01002629.1:0-15454 GCA_018251375.1 Calpodes ethlius
TTTTCGTTCGAATCGCCGGGATGTGCACTACGTAAGGGTGGATACCCGCCGTACGTCGGGTTGTACGGTGGAGAAATAATAAATTAATACATAAAAATTGTCATTATATTATAAGCAAGGAAAAATAATGAACCGGTATAAGCGGACGTATTGTGCGGCGGGCGCTAGCGCTCGGCGGCGGAAGTTCCGAGTGCCTGTTCGATAGTTATCTGCGGTCCTCCAAACTTCCGCGGATTTATCGTGTTTTACTTGTGATTTATTATAACTACACACGGGACCTGAGTTGGACGTCCTTTTCGCAAAAGTCCTATTGTACTAAAATTCTATTGGACCTTAATTGATAAATCGATTGTCATCTATATGTCTATTGTAATAAAACTGTAACTTAACTTTATGTACAATAAAATGTAGCAAAAATGTATTATTTTCTTCATGTCATCATAATTCATAGCTGTCCAAATGCCGGGTTGGTATCTCCTCTCTCGATGTCGGATATAGTCTACGACGCTGGCCAAAAATGGCTGTTGAAAACATTACGGAGTATCATAACATGCGATAATTAACTTGTAATACGCTCGTAACTTTTTGGAAATTAGGAATACGAGTGCAGGATTCGTACTCAAGCCCCCGCGTTCGGTAGACCATAGTTGAAACGCTAGGTTATCACTTTTATTTTTCTTCATCTATCATTACAATTATTCATTGTCTAAAATAGCTATTGTTTAAAACTTTGCTTATTTACTGCGCTTCTGACTAAACGAAGCACCAACTAGACTAGAAACTACTACAAACTACGTTAACTGTATAAGTATGTAGACAAATATCAATATCATCAAACGGTTACAATTGTTTACTAACCGCTCCAGCCCACTATTAAATTATTTAGGGCCGTCTTGCATTGTCTCGCGATGCCGGCCGGTTTCGCCCGGATCGGACTCGCCAATATAAACAGCCGTTAAGCTGCCTGTACACCGACTGTCGCCCGACATCCGATTCGGTAGAAAACAGCGTTGCCGTGATACTTCGTGTCTGTTTGATGCTGCTTTATAATAAAAATATTACTAATAATAATCGGATGTGGTAGAAGTGAATCTAAATGAAATCGCTTAGTGACGTATTTGAAGTCAGTACAATCAAATATAGGACTTACCGGTAAGACAGTACAGGTAACTTAAATAGGATTTTGGATAGGAAAAATTTAAACTGAATACGAAAGTTTAACTTTGTCTTTTCGAAGTCTCTTCTAAAGGTACTAATACATGATACGTTTCTGTATACGCGCTTTCCAATGTTTAATTTTTGTATTTTGTTGCAACTTTTTCAGACGTAGTGGGTAAAACCTATCACAAACCTACCACATATCTTACTATATTTTCTTCCAAGTAAATTGTACTTATTGTATTCATTATATATTTTTTTTTATCTGTGGTAAACTCACTAATATACCCTCAGAGCTGTAAAGCAATTTTCATTTTGATTATCAGAACACACTTACAGCTTGCGTTTAAGGACTCATAAATTAAATTTTCAGCCAAATAGACTAATTAGTCTATTATTATTATTATCTCTAATTAGGTTCAATTGAACCTACTAATAGTACACTATTTATTATTCAGATAACATATTCGTCAAATTATATGTGCGTAGACAATAAATTAGGAGTCGGTATATGCGTACAAGCCTTATAGTTGTTAGTTGTTATACAGAACGAAGCCTGTGCGAGACTAGACGCTTTGTATTGACTTAAGCGATCGCTCACTCGTCTGTTACCAGTTTTGCTGCGGGTTGCGTGTCGCTAGAGGCCTACCTACATTTATATCATATTATTTTGATGTTGTTCGTAGTGGAGATTAATTAAATATCGTAATAATTATTAAATAAAAATTAGTATAGACTTTAAATAAAAATCGTGTATTTCAAAGGGATACGTTATAATTATATAGAATTATTACCGAATTATTAAATCATTTATTTATATCTAATATAAATGTTAGGGCTATGTTCAGCAGTGGACAGTTACAGGCTGATGATGATGATGAAGATGATGATAAATGTTAGAACAACTAAATTAGGGCTACAGTCGCTACAGAAGTTATATTTTTCTGAGTTACTAAAAGTTATAAATATCGTATACAAATATCCGATATTCCCACCAATTCCATCATCACACACGAAACATTAATATCGCCGTGGCGCATCGGACACTACCCTTATACGTCTCAATATGTTTACTCCACTAGTTAATGGAATGCCGATGGGCCATTGTGCGCGCCGGGGCGTTCCCATTCACCGCGGATATTAAATTAAGCGAAGGTTGTTTGCGAATATCCCTTTCTTAAGGGCTGCTATTAATATCACAATTGTTACGGCTTGTATTGACTCGTTATTAAAGCAATCGGCTCTATTGTTGTACAAACATATTGTTTTTGAACGGTTCATTCCAACAAGTTGTAGGGATTCTATTGTTTGAGTTACGTTCGGCATAGAGAGTAATAGAGACTTAGTATTCAGGAATGTAAATATTCTTTCTTTGAACATAGTTGCTGCTAGAAGTGAGCGATTCGTTATGTGAGTGACATGGGGTTTCACGCGGTCTGATACAGTCAACAGTTAGATGACTTGAAGATTGTACTTCAATGATATATGCGTGCTGTACAAGATTTAACTTGAAAAAAATTATAGCTTCACGTAAAATTATACTTTTCGTAGTTCTCTCATTTAAGACCCACTATCTAGATCCATTTAAAGTTGATCTGTGATGCAAAAAAGTATCCTTAATGAGCTGGAGTACTTAATTCATCCAAATTAATAAATAAACTCCTAGAACTTATTTCTAAACATACTTTACCGTTGACGAATAAAAAAGAAATTAGCTTAATAGTGATCATTGTTGTCCCGTGTTATCACTACAAAACTACAATATCAATCAAACCCGATTTACCTTTAACATGAAAACTCATTTTTAAACATTATGTACACCAAACTTATTGTTATCGATACACCTTGAAGGCTAGAAGGCTAGAAGCAGCTTTCTTCACGACAAAATATTCTTAATTCAAATGAACTCAATCAAAATAAGCATAGTTCCTATACACAATATTTCTAAATAATACGACTAATCGTAAAAATAATTTCTTTCGCTTCACCGACTTTGTTATTAAAATATGTACACAAAACATAGTAATTAATTGTATTGCCAGCTTCCTTCTTGTAAAATATAATTAGTGAACAATTTATATAACTCCAGATAGATAATTAAAGCTGCTATTATATTATTTTAAAGGTTAAATAACTCGTTAGCTCAATGCAGAAATCACCTTGATATTACGATATACGAGCTACGAGTGTTTCATACTTTGTAACCGTCTGTTTTATTCTAATTTGTATCAGCGGACGCAAATTATTGCCTTAATTAAGATTTTATCACGCGTTGATTAGAGTTCTGGAATTAGTCATTATGTTTGGTGAACGTCTGTTTTGTAGACATTCTCTTGCCTTGAATCTAGACGTAAAGAAACTAGGACCTACGACTTCTCCTTCGCCATTAAACATCTATAGAAAAACACATTAAATTACAAATTCTTTTGGAAAAAATACGATAACAGCCGGCTAACGGCCGGTAACGGCCGAGAGCGAATCTGCCTGCCCTTCCATACAAAATATTCTGAAAGTTCTGTAACACTCGAAAAATAATTAATCTGAAAATAATATGTTTCTTGTGTGGGCATTCCCTTAATATTTAATTTAATTTTACTTTTAATATTTTTATTATGACAGCTACAGTGATACGTGATCACGGTTTAAAAGTGATGTTGAAAAACGTCGATTTTATTTGTATGTTGGCAAAATACTATTTACTTTATTTTTAGCTCAGCATTTAATACATTAATATTTCACTATAATAAACTGTTAATAGATATTACGTATTTATCTATTAAGGTTCAAGAGATAAAGCTTTGTGACGGACAGACAGCGAAATCTCATTAATAAAGTTGCATTGGAGCTTTTATGACCCTAAAAATCAATGATTAATAAACTTAGAACACTTGATACTTCTTGCAAACCAAAAATCTGTTGAATAAAGTGTTCCCTAAAGAAACCGCTTATCAATTCATGTTCACACTCAGAAAATTTATGGTAATAACATTTGATTCAGAAAAGTAATCCCATTTACCATATATTGATGGAGCGTGAACCCAAAATGACGTTTTGTCTAGACCCTCATCAGATTGTTTTACCATGAGTGAATAAATTAATAGTTTACAAAACTAAAAATTGACGAGTTCATCGTCTGAGACCAACCCAAATGTAGTATCAGGTCATAATTTTCATAAAGATGTATTGTAATCGGAACTAAGGCAATGTTTAAATTTCAACTTCAAAAGATAAGAAGTAGTTCTAATTCTGCTCGCTCAAATCTTGACTCAAACAAATATACTAACAAACTATCAAAAACAAACATACTTACAAACAAATTAATGATTCAGGTTAAATAAAATCTTTTAAAAATTAAACGATTTTGACGTGAATTTGGATCAAATCATTTAAATCATAGGTACATTTAACTTGGCCACAATATATACGCTTGAAATTATGAAAGCTTTTTTATAGTGAACTGATTCATATAAAATTTCACACATAATTAATCTGTAAAAAAAATAAAATATTTATAAATATTTTTAATTTCATTACGAAAAACTGTTAATGGTAGTTTAAGGTCAAATTCTATTTTTTCGTACAGCAAATGTTTTGAAATAAATCTGTTTAATTTAAAAGATTTATAAAATTTATTGATGTCTTTTTGTTTTGTCTATAATTCTAAGAGAAAATAAATTTTTTTAGTCGCACATATGAGTAAATATTGGCCAAAAAATATAAAGCGTAAAAAAATATAAAAAATTCTTCTAATAATACATAGACGATTGAATACGCAACTACGAGCACAACTATGCCACAGCAATTAAAAAATAGTAAACGACAAATTGGTTCAGACTTAAATAACAGTAAAAAATAAAAACCGTCCTTGAAGCGGGGCTCAGATTTAGTTTTGTTTCGGAGCACGAAAAATATTTTTTCGAAATCAAAAGCCACCGAAATTCATGCATCACTACTTTTATTCGCTCCATGAAAGGAACATAAAAGTATAGCTAGCACACAAATTAACCCACGCCCTAAATTGGTTCGTTTGTTCATGCATGTACCTATTTCCCAATAGAAAAACGCACAAAGAACTAGAAGTATATCTAAATTCTTTAGTTAACACTGAGAAACTATTGAAAACCTTGCACATTAGATAATGATTTATTTCAAAATTAAGGATATTCGTAAATCTGTCATCCCTTTGGATGTTCCATATTCGAATTCTATTTCCCCCACTCCCTCATTTTAAAGTATGATGAATGAAATGATTACGTATTTATTTTAAAATATTGGCGAGAGGTAATAAAACAACGTTACAAATTCGAAAATTTAGATATCTTGAGTACCATGGATAATTACGATATTATTAGTGTACAACGAAAGGAAATCACAAATTGGTAAGACCGAGGAGTCAAATCCGAGTACAGTTAGGATTTAATATCAAGAACAATATTGATTACAAGTAGCCTTCACTCTTATCTTATTGTCAGTCATTAGAATCACGTCCATTTACCAAAAATATATCTATATATTTAGTTTTCGATCCACAACATTCATATACGTAACAATCAAACATAAGTATATATGTACTATTTATACTTTATAAATATATAAAATATAAATATACACATACGACAAAAGATAGCACGAAGAAAAGCCAGGGATGCCGATAACCATTAATTGAGTAGACGCACGGTAGAAACCAAGGTACTGTTCCGGACGCAAATTAATCCACGTCCTCGGTGCACCGGCTTTGAGGTGCTCCGATATCGTTTACGTCATTATACGCTTCAGTCCGAGAGGTGAGGTCACTTCCTGAACTCTGAACTCTGCACTCCATGACCCCACCGACTCCTGAAGTTCGTTTTAGTAAAACAAATTTTTCTATACGCAGCCTGACTGCATTTGAGCTGTACTAAATTTATTATTATAGTACGTAGTAGTCTATTTCGATATACGTACGCATAATATATTAGTAATCGTCCTCAATTGTTACAAGTTAATTATCACTTGCTTCGGTGAAGAAAAACATGAGGAAACCTGCACACCGGAGAGTTCATCATAATGTTCTCGAGGGTGGGTGAAGTCCACCAATCCGCACTTGGCCAGCATGGCAGACTATGGCCTGTACCCCTCACATTGTATAAGTAGACCTGAATCCAGCAGTGGGATAGTTTTTTGTTGTGATTATATTAATCGTCCTTACTTTGGGAAACATTGAATGTTACCCCAAGATTACGAGAGTACATCAATTGAAATAAAACTTCGATAATTTAAGAAGTAGGAAAATCAGTAGTTTTAGACTATAGTTAAAAGTGCAAACAACATTGAATAAAAATGTAATATTTAAAAAAACTACGTTTATATCATGCAAAATAGGGTTAATTTGCTGTTCGTCATTGAGGAATTATCTCGTTTGGAGCCATTCCTAAGTAAAGAATCAGCTCATACTAGTCATAATCATATTCCATCGGAATTAAACGAGTGTGTCAAATTTCAACTTCATAGGATTAGAGAAAGTATTTCTAAGTCATCTTGCGAAATTTAAGCTACTACAAACTTTGTAGCAAAGTAACAGACATTTCAAGTTTAATAAAAGCTTTTGAAAATATACAAGTTCATTCAGATTTTAAGTTGAATATTATAGTTTGATTGAAATAATGATGTTCTGTGCAATAACCTACGTTTAATGAGTTTGAAATTAATAAGAAACACGTTTCAAATATATTAAATTTTAATGAAGTAATAACATCTAGGTCACTTTATGACTGCTACGCGTTATATATTAATCATTGATGGGATTCTAGGGCACATTTATTTTTGATTAAGTTCAAAGTTTTGTGAATTTTTAGACTAGAAATTTATTATTAATTGGCATTAATTTATTAATTGGCATAAATTTATACTGCGTCTTCCCGCCCACTATGTAGCTCGGAGGTTCTTAGTAGTACTATAATAAATATATGAACGTATTATCTTCAATAAATAACCTATATATGTATTGAAAATATATTTTTCTTTCGTCTATCCCATGGTATGGTTTAGCGTCGGATAGGTCGTCCAAAAATATTAAGTAAGCGCAAACACCATCTTTTAATTAAGGTATGTATTTGCATAATATTAAGATGCTATTTTTTTGTTAAAAGTTAAGTGTCGTCGTTCCCAAACTATGTATATTTATTATTACTTTATTGGTTTTGGAAATGCGAAAAATTTACAACATTGTTATTATATCAAAATTAAACAATATCAGTATTTAAGTAAGTTTAATATGTTAACGAGTAATTACGATTATAGAATTCTACTATATACGTGGTAAAACACGCTCTTGACCGGTTTTTATGCTACGTGTTTTGGAAATAGTATCGGACTCCCCCTCTTTTGGTAAAGCATTGGTAATGACACTCATATCCATGGACAACATTGACCATTTACTATCAGATAGATCTTCTAATCTTGTGTCGACTGCTTGCATAAGAAACCTAATATTGAACAGTTTTTAATATTAAAAAATATTTAAATAAAAATAGTAAAGTAAAGGTACTGCTTATAATCACATCATTAGGTGTTCCTTGAACGAAAACATCATTCCAAGAAAATATACGCCATAACTTGTAACCTAGTCGTAAAAACATGCCTAATACCTGGTAATAAGATCTACGTCCTTGGGCATGTGCTCACCTTGTACAATTAGTGACCTAGAAATGAAAATGTTTACTTCTCAGTGAAGGTACCTACAGACGTAATTAGTTTTAGGTATAAAATACAATACAGCTTTAACAGAGAAACAATATAAACAAATTGAATGTTGTTTTTTACTTCGCAAGGTATGACCGAAATTAAATGTTCGCAGTACAAACAATTAAAAATAATTTTAATAAATCCACACTATAAAAGAGAATCATGAGCGAATTACACATAAAATGCCCGACCGCCGACGAACTTGTTCGACACGGATAAATCAACACATAAAGACTCGTACAATTGAATAATTTCATTGTAAACTCGCAATCGTGGATGTGTTTCGTCCGTGGAGAATAGCGAGCATTCGGGCGGGTAAGTTTCAATGGCGTCCGTATTAGTTTGAAACCTAATTGTTTCGCTAGTTCGGTACGAGCGCGTCGCCCGCGGCGGCTGCCCGCGACAAAGCCGGCGATACGTCGCCTCCACATTCTCCACAAATATTATGCATGTTTAATTAACGCCATTCCTAATTCATAATCCGACAGTGATAAATTAGACGGCCCCGTTCGCTCGTAATTAGGTACGCAATTATCGCGGCCCGTTTGAATTCATTAATACCGAAAGTATGCTCTAGGTGAGCGTGATTTATTACGGCGGGTCTTACCGATCGTAATTAATATCGCGGTACACGTGCCACGCATCGACCCCCGCCGACTAGTATCAATCAACTAGCTTCCTGCTTGATTTTTAACCCGCAGCGGGTGTAGCGGCCGGTGCGATATAATTAATCAGCTCGGCTCGTATTGTTGCCGTTTCTATTATTAGGCAATAAGCGGTGTTGCGGCGGTAATTGGAAGCCCTGGACGGTTATTTAATTTACCTAGCCTGATCCGCGCCACCTGCTCGATGGTGAAACGATTGCCGAACGCCTAATTATATTTTAATCGCAACACAGCGCCCGGCGAGGGCGGCGAGGGCGGCGGGGCGGGCGGCGGGAGACACGACACCACTAATTCATTTGCGCGGCGAGCTCCGTCCGGCGCGCCGCCTCGGGCGATTGTTTATTCTCATAGGAGAGTTTAGGACTCCTAAAGCAATACCGACGCTTAAACATATTAACCGAAGCGTTTACGTGAAGGGTTTAATTATGCACTATACGGCCGGGCGCAGGCACAATAGCGCCGAGTTAATTAAGTCGTACACATTGTTTTAAGGCTTCACGTACTTTGAAGCGGCAACGTTATGGTCGCTCGCTAGTCTTTTTAATCAACTTTACATAATGCAAGTACACTCGCTAGACGACGTACGTAGGGTATATTACTTGCACTAACTTGCGCTGAGTTCATCAAGTGCAATAAATATTAAAGTTACAATATCATTGTTAGAACACTCCGTATACGCGCGCAGCTGTTTCCGCGAACTATTGCCAATTGTGTGGAGACCTTTGTTCGCTACATTAAGTATGAAATTGTTATTACACTTTAATATGAGTAGGTGTTCTGTATTCTATGTATTATTAATTTTACGAAAATGTTGCTTCGTTACAATGTATCCTATTGCGATCTTAATTAGGTTCAAAATTAATTAGAGAGGTTGATTATACCGGATGGTGACCGCGACTGGTCGGCCCCCGGCTTAATCAATTTCTACAGGCACACGGCGAAAAATGTTACTAATGTACCTTCATGTGAAACCTGTATTATTATTTGTAATATCGTTAGATATATTAGTAACGTATACTTAACTGTAATTTAATTACTTAATTACATATATAAATGACCAATGAAATTGTATTGGCTTATATACAAAAGTATAACACACGTTTTATGGGTATTTGATTGCAAATTACTTTGCAGCCGAAATCCCATTTCAATGCAAAAATAGTTGCAGTAACTTTTATGACTCAACATTAACACAAATGACCTACAATTGAAACCATATCACAAGACTTCGTTAAAGCAAATCTATATTTGCAAATTATTAGCACAACAAGTGTTGATGTTTTGTGCATAAAGTTGAATTTCTTAATTTAATTGGTACAAGAACACTTAAAATAACGAGGTGTAAAGACACAATATAATTGTTTGCCTTCCATTGCTCAACCACTGGATAAAACACATAATGTATTCCATTGGCTCTCAGTAGATGCAATGTATCTTCCCCGTCTCATTCCCATCGAACTCGGTACCGCTTGCATGAAAACATTGTGAGGAAACCTATACCCCTGAGACTCCATAATGTTCACAAAGGTGTGTGAAGTCTGCCAATGCACATTTGGCCGTCGTTGTGGACTGTGGCCTGTATCCCTCACATTGTGAGAGGAGACCCGAGCCCGACAGTGGGTCAATTGTGGGTTGAGATGATGATCCTTGCTTTGCTTCAAACTATATAGGTTCGTAACCGTCTTACTACGGAACTGCAGTCATTTGTGCAGTAGGTATTTCAAATAAATAACCATCTTCAATTTAGACTTACCTCTAAGAAATTAGAGTATTACACTTATATCCATAGTCAAGTAAAGCAATTACTCGAGTTGAAGTAATTACTCAAACAACAAATTCACAGAATATTCTAAATTTTGTCAGATCTTACTCGTTTAATTTCTTAGCTATTGAATAAAAATAGTTGTTTAAGTAATTACTTCGAATAATTGCTTTAACGTTACTAAAGATACAAGTGTAAATTTTACTAGTAAGTTTGATCTATGGCAGACTATAAAGAGAAGGCATACTAGTCTTACTCACAGTTGATAACGCGTATCATTAATCGATCATCCTAAAAATTAGACTGAGAAATCTACATTTCCTAAAAGAAACGTCTTATTGTTGAAAAGCATCAATATTTTTATGGTGTTGCCCCAGTTTATAGGCTACAGTTTTTTTAACATTAGGTGGCTCGTTTGCTTGTTCTTCAAGATACGCTAATAACCAGCCAGTGATTGGGTTCTTCACTTCCTTAGTGGCCGATAACACGTCATCTATACCTTTGGTGTTATTGATTTTTATATGAAAAAATTTCGGTTCGAATCGATGTGGATGCGAGTACTATTTGGTTTGTCTGCTATTTACGTATGAATCACTTAAAACTAAAAAGTATTTGCTATCACCAACAACGCGACGTTTTTATAAAAAATGTTTCTACTCAACGCATAAACACTCCTTTAAAAGCACTTCTTGTTACTTACCTAAGAGATTACGAGAAACTGACTAGACATCACGAAGAACATACGATAGCTACATTTTTCTTGAGTTATTTGAATGTGAGAAAGTTGGTAGAAAGCGGACATGTGATACGATTTAGCACTAAACTGCTCCTGCGCTCTGTATTAGCGTGAAAGCCTCCAGGAGGGAGGCATTGGCCATTAGCGTGATTAGAGAGCCGCGTAGCCGGCGCCACTCGCGGCCTCTTTAGGCTTCCTCTCATAATACTGCCTACATATTTCATTATTTATGTAAGCTTGTTTCACTCCAATATCTCACAGGATTTAGTATTATGTACAAAAACTTCGACTTCGATTATATTATGGACGGTGCGAGTCTTGTAATATTTTTTTATTTTAAGATTTCAGTTTCATTTACTAATTGACTAGGATTACAGTTATTTGGATTAGGTCCCGTCGTTAATTGAAGAGCAGATCACAATTATTAATGTTCGCTGTAACACTCAGATAATCTTCAAAAATCTTGACATCAATCTCAAGCAATTACCTACGTCTTATTGCTTACATTTACTACACATTTACTAATTGTGCATTTTCAATTGAATACAGTCGTGTTTGTACTAACGTTGTAATTCAAATTGTTACAGATGATGGCGTGTTCGTATCTAAGCGCGGCGGGGGCGAAGCCCGAGCCTTCCACTGCGGGTTGTTGGACTCCACCGTACCCCCTCCCTGAAGCAGAAGTACCGCACGCACTACCCCCATTTTTGAGGCCATCGTCGACTATAGTTACGTCAACTGTGACTTCGAGTGTCGGTATGACGACGGCTGGCATGGCGCAGGGCATCGCTCAACCTTCGGGCTCTACGACCTCGAGACCCGCGCCGCCCGCCTTGCCTCCCAACGAACCGGCGCTCGACTTGACGACCTCGCTCAAGTCCCGCAACCCTCGTAACGACGAGTCCGAGTGACAAGTGCAGTGCGACAAGACAATTAGACTTTGCGACCGTGACGATTTATCGTAACGAACAAATGCACCCACAGTCGGGTCACAAAGTGATAATCTCGCGGCGACAGGAACACTTAAGTTATTATCGCCATTAAGCCATGAATTACCAAATGTTATTTGAAATTTGATTATGGTAGTAGTACTCAATCTTCTCTTACGAGAACTCTTACAGTATGAAAATAAACTTTTGTACTTAAGTATACATTAAACTTTTATTGTAAATTACATTTATTTGTAAAGATTTAGTCGCGTTTCATTCATCGTTATTTTTTGCGACAAATGTCAATTTTATTGTAAATTGTAGATAATACTATTATTTTTCCACGAGTACATATAAAGGCACCTGTAAGAAAAGCTCAAGTACGCTCTGAAGGTTGAGTACAAACATTAATACTTATATCTAGTAATAACATTTGCAATCATGGCTGTGTAAGTTATACGGGCGACAGTATTTTCTATATTATGTATATTTAATTTCGGTTGTGAAAATGCATGTAACTTGTTGCTTTGTAAATTCTCATTCAATTCTTTATCTAGGATTGTTCTGAATGATATGTGTTAAACACACGCGTGGTTTTCTATGAAACGTGATAATGGATATATGTGAAAACTTGCATATCCTACATTTAATAAAATTGTATAGTAATTTTAAGATCATACGAAGTTAAATACCACAATGCATTTTAAATTTTAACGATCTTCTTCATAGATTGTACCTCACACCGTCACGTCTTGAAAATACACAATTTTCGTGCACTGTTAAAGATTATTAATTTTAAATCGATAAATTTTATAAACAAAATTTTGTATTTGATTCCTGTGACGGTTTGAACAATTTTATCTTTTTTGTCAGTCATAATAATAAACTATAAAATGAAATTATGTAACTATAACTTCATAATAAATAAGTACAGTCAATAACTTATACATTTAAAACTTAATGTGATCTATTTACTTGCCTGTTGCTGTAACCTTTTTTGGCATCAATTAGAATATGTTTTTATTATGTTTATTTTACTGACAATAAGTAGTGTAAAGTTTAAAAACATACATTACGTTGATTTTTTTTAATAAATTGTGTTAAAAATCACCGAATGCAAACAGATAATTATTGAATACATAATTTATCTTCTTGTTACAAAGCTTACGACAATTCTCGCTGCCACACGTTGATTCTTGCCAGTGATCGTAGATACCTTTTGTATTTTGTTGTTAACTATATCATAAATATTTTTCCTTCGCACGCTCGCTGTGATTTGCAAATCTTGCTGTGTAAATAAGTCTCGAATAAATTTGTTATTTCGTTTATAATCGACGTGCTGTTTCTTAACATTTAAAATGGCCGTTTCTATTAATCATTGAATTGTAAATATTAGCATATTTCTAGACGTAAGTAGACACATCTTGTGCCTAAGTTTGGCGCAGAACTTCGTAGCAATAATTATGATGCCAACATCTAAATAAAATTCGAGTTACTAACATTATCTGTATATATTGAATTATTAAACGTAACATACGTTCCATCAATAAAATTGTTCGATTCTACTTTTGAATGTACACTTAATGTAAGTAATATTAAACGCTAACATTCCTCTTCGTGTATAATACATAAATAAGTCATAATGTGTTTAATTGTACGCATACTTTAAATTTCCCGCCTTTTTGTCTTATCTACATTTTCATGGCTGTAATGTTTGAAAGTTGTATCAATTGTAGACTTGAATTTTGAATGGATGTAATTTAATGTAGAATGTTACAAACTATGTTGATTACGAAGCAGTTTTGTATTTAATATTAAACATATTCACCGACCATCTTAATAATTAATAAATATACGTTTTAATGTTAGCGTTTAGTGAATCTTGCCATCTAACCATAGCGACAGTTTCCTTATAAAATTGCATAGACTTGGAATTTATTGTAGGTAAATCATGATTAGTGTTGAATTACAACACGGTGTAACCTTAAGTCTGTGGCAATTTATCAAAGGAAATGATGGTTATGGTGTTACCAGTACCTACACAAAGAAAGAACATTGCAACTTGCAACTACTTAGCCTAAGAGATGGCGGCAGGAGAAATTAAATTTTGTAAATTAAGCACTTCGTTTTTATTCCAACGTGCACCCATTCCCCAATCCATCATAAATATAACGCAAATAGAATACATATCTTATTATCCTATTTTGTACACTATACCAAATAGAAAATTATAATCAAAATCACTTCATATATAACGGAGCAAATGATATACAAAAAAAACTAATAGAATTTCCTTAAAAATGGAATAACAATCAAAAACCAGATTTCAACTTTCCATTAAAAATGGCTGACTTAAAAAATGATAAATCTACACTTAAATTTTTTGACACAGGATCTAATATCGTATTGGAGTAAAATGACACATTGAATTTAAAATAACGAATCGAAGGTAATTTTATTGACTGCAGGTTTTTATACACACAAATTAGGTATTTCTCTATTTAAAACAGAAAATACTTATTATAACATAATCAGACTTCGTTTTACAACTTGAAAAAAAATTATAAAAAATAATCCTTTGTTTAATTTATATTAAGTTATTACCGCAGTTTAAATACATGACAAAATATTTATTATGAAAGAGGGTACCCTTCTTAAGTCGTTGGTAGCCCAAACAATACTGACATTTCTGGATAATTTTGAACAAGAATGGTAACCAATTAGTCCATAACTAATTATCTGTACCACCATTTCTAAGATTCTTTGTAATGTTATAAGCATTCTGTCTTGCTAGATATCATGTTTGCTATTTCTGAAGTAAATAAACAGTGCATTTTACTTCAAAGGAGTCAGGTTGCTCTGAAGATCTTTCATTATATTGGGTTTTTGTTAAGATTGGACCTTGGAATTACTGAATCACATGAAATTCCACTATCGTGTATCTTGACCTCTTTAATATTTACCTACTTGGAAAATTCTATTGATCTGACATTCTTTTTGCTTGTTGATACAATTTGCTAGAGAGACTCACTAATTTTATATGAATTTTTCAACAGCTTTGTTGATAATAAAGATGAAGATATAAAACCTATCTTCGTCCTATATTGCCTGTTCGTACAACGCGACAAAAGAACAAGAACACGGACTCGAAGTTACAAAGATAGTGTCCCTACGACATCGCATATTTGGACTGCTAAACTGAACTGCATTTTGATAAAAATTTCGACACTTAGTCTTATACGAAATTTCGTAGCAACGCTCGCTTTTGCACGTCTAAAAAGTCATTAATGATCTTTGGACAGAGTGATAGGGTTTTTTGAAAATAACTAAGAATAAAAATTATAAATACTAGATTATCCAACTACTTTAATTTTTTATATATTTTTTCGTTTCATCATCGTCACAATCCATAACTGTCCCACTGCTGGGCTCGAGTCTCTTCACCAAAGTGAGAGGTATATGCTAGTAGTCCACCACGCTC
>DWPA01002630.1:0-15454 GCA_018251375.1 Calpodes ethlius
TAAATATAATTCCAAAAAAACATGATGCACTTAAATAAACACCGAGCAAAGCTCGGTCTTCCAGGTACTATATATTAAAACATATACATATTTTTTTAATTTTCTTTTTTTATCATTTGCCTATTGCCGGTTTATATCTCCATGATTACGGTAGAACCAAGTACCAATACCGTCGAACTGTAAACGACGCCACGTGGCCGGTGAACGTCGTACCTAAAATTGAGCAACATATTTGCCTCGCGGGGTACTTAAATCGTTAGAGCTGCGAAATTGAGCTTCAAAGTTCTCAAATGTCTTTGAATTTAATATTAAAATGTCCAGAGGGAATTTGGTTGATCTGAAATTATCTTTTTGTAACCGGATTTTCTTGTAAAATCCGAACATGTTTAGCATTAAGGGCCTAATAGCACGTATATCTACCTTAGTACGTACCTTACGCACCTTTTTGTACAGTAACATATTCACTGCATGAAAGGGAAACGAATAGTGGAGGTCCTTTTAATGCATTAAAATTGCATAAATTATCAAAAGTAAGGAATAGTAATCTATAAGAACAAGCTCACTAAGCGCGGCCGACGCAACAAATTAAGTTAGCGTTTGGCATATTATGTACCTTAATATATGTATATAGACATACTTGCTAAGTTCACCGCAAAAAAAAATAGGGATATTTGATATGAAAATCCTATACTTAAACAAGAAATTACTTTTATATATGTCTATATGTAATCGGTTTAATTTTTGTATTTTACTATTAAACAATATTTAAATAAATGTCAAATAAGAAGGTGCATTTACATGTGATATAATACCATCAATTCTTAAGTGTAAACCCTTAGTATTAGATCCATATGTTAGTTATCAAAAATAGATGCCGCTAATCAGTTCCATTACATTAGGTTAGAAAGAATATCCGATCAAAGGCCGGTAACCCTGTTAGTGGTTCATTAACAGATTCTAAGATCAAGGGACCAAACTGTCAAATACAGGCCTGATAAGGGCAAATTATAATAAACGAAAACTTATAATTTTCGGGGGTAACTTTCATTTATGTTCAGTACTTCGACGAGTGGATAACTGATCTCCGATCAATCTACACAATCCTTTGGAGCTGTCCTTGGGTGGGATCGAAGTGATATAATTATTTCGAAGAGTGAAGATTAGATATCCTTTCAGTATGTCTTTTGGAAATAGTAACAGATTTTTAAAAATAAATTTTAATTATGTACACTTCTTACATTAACATTCGTAAATATGTATGATTACGTAAGACAATCTACCTCATAATCCACGGTAGCGGCTGTTAAAGCTACGTGTATGTGAGAGAGCCTTACTTTTGTTGAAAAAATAAAAAGTATGAAAACGTTACGTTCGATAATGATGAAGAGGTAACACGGTGTAAGGGAGACGTTACTGTCTCTTTGCTTTGAGATTTAATGCGCATGCACTTCTGAAGTGTCGAAGTATAATGATCTCTATACTACACTGGTTTCTACGATATTTACATCAAGTTATTTTTTGTATTTCCATGTCCGAGAACGCGTAAAGCGTCCACGCAATATATAGAGCATAAGATAGTGGTATAGTTCATAATTGGGCATTCGATCAGATCAGCATGCCACAGGTAGGTACTTGAAATTCCGTTAAAGTTTCCTAGCTACGGAATCTTGGATAGTTGTTGCTGCATCATCAATTATATAGATTATCTTTAGCATTTGTTTAATACAATTGAATGTTGCTAAGTCTGGTGATTTGTGATCGCGTGGCGCTGCCGCATGCCGCGGCCGCAGCGCTGGCACGGCGCCACCGCCCGAGATGTGCGCGGCGATATATTCCGCGTAGTCTGCCTGGATTAATGTACTCTCGGGGATATAATGACTTACCCTTTTTACATATGTGTACTGCGTTTGTGTAGTGTTGTATCTAGTGCTACAGTAACATATTAACTCTGACAAGAAGCATGAATGCATTCATTCAACTTGATTATTGGAAATTGGAGATTAGAATATGTTTTTAATACTTTTGACAAATGCGTTTTTTTAAGCTTTGAAAAATAAATATTATCGTAAACTACTGAGAAATCGGTAGCGATGGTTATATGCTCAATCGATAATAAATAAGTCCCTATGCTTATTTTACTTCAATAATTACATGAATTATAACTGTGTTTTAGCCAGGCTAAAACCTTAATCTAATAACCCTATATTCGATGAGTTTATTCTTTGGCAATCAATCATCCGTCAGGTATCTTTGAAGTCCATTATTATTAGAAAACGATCATAATGATATTTTAGTTCATTAATGTTGCATTTTGACTTTAAATAAATAAATATATTTTTTAAACTAGTTCGATAAATATTCTGAATCTAGCAACCCTACTATTGATAACCTAGCATCGTGTCAAAACGAGTTCGACCGCATTGTAGGTGAACTATGGTCAAAAAATTATTGTTCATTCAATACCAACTACCTATATTTTTTATTTTTTTATTGTTCTAGACATGATGTGTTCTTATTAAACTAAGACAATAATAGGCCTCATTATACGGATAACGAATTTTTAATGTTTCACGTTCTTGACACCCAATGTAACCATCATTACACCGTAGAAAAGTTTTACGTGAAACACACTATGACGTGGAGTAATTTTAATAATTATTATATCAAATACAGGTACGTACAACAATATTAGCGTGGGAGTGATTATAATAAAAGTACTTGCTTTTACAAGCTCAATTTTTTTTCGCTTCCCCTGGACGCCCACGGCTCAGAATCAAAAACTGCCCACGCTTTATTGATTATGCGAAAATTTTCGTTGTCTAAGACAGAAGCCGTAAAACGGGGCTATGCGTAGGACAATCAAAATATCCCTTTAAATTACTTCAGAACGGACTAAATGTCGAAAGGCAACGTTATAGGCGGTTAATGTCGTGGGCGTCTCAGATATTTATTTAAACTGAACCTTAATATCATGACAATAAAGTTGGAGAGGATAATTTTGATCCGCTACAAATCGGTAAGCTGTCGTGTGTGGAGGAGGTTAATAGGCAATTCAGCGTAAGAGGTGCTTGCTGTTGATGAGGCAGCCCTGGGATTTACCACTAAGAAGTAATAAAATGAAATTAATTTGTTTATCACGTGTTTGTTTTCCTTCATTTGTAGTAAACCGGCACGTGTGTGATATTAAAAAAATGCTTTTGCACAAATATGATTATTTAACATCTAATTCCCAAAACCAGATATCAGTGGGTAATAATTTAAACTGATTTCAAAATGGAAAACGTTATCAATTCACTTCCATTATATATTTTTTTTAATGTCCACCGCTAACTAGTCGAGTTTAACCGATTAACTAATTTAGAAGATTCATACGGTATTGCTCTAGGTTTGTCCAACGTAAACATGGCGAGGATTTGGAAATATAGAGTGCTCCTCAATGGAAGTTTTAAGTTGTGATTAAATATATTTATGTCAACGATCAATGTCACCCAGCCGGTACGTTTCTGACCATCCCAAGGTCTGATGGGGAGACTTGGTGACAAAACGGAATAGTTGAACCGCACTAAAATTTATTCCTTGTTGGTAATATTTAGATTGTCGATCCAAAGGTCTAAAGATCCAAAGGTCCATGTTACCTGGAGACAAAACGTGTAACTCTTTAACGGACAGGAATAATTGGACCGTATTTTAAAATATTTGTTGTTGGTAGTATCACAACCAGTAAATCTTTAAACCCTAATTAACAAAAAATCAATTAAACAAAAAATATTAGCTTAGAAGTATGAAATAATAAATTAGAAAAGTACAATTATTTTGATGGTCCGTACCAGCAATTCTATTGAATATACCGGCACCAGTACTTCTGTATCGACCTCAAAACAATTGTATTTCTCTAACTTATTATATCTCACTTCTGAGTTAATATTTTAGAAGCGGTTCGACTTTATGTTAAAAGCTTTTATTAATATTACAATTCACTGAACAAAATAGGTTTTTCTTCGTATTAAAGAGATTTTCTGGAGGAAAAGAAATCGTCGGAAGTCTAAGCCGCCGAACGCCGAGCTGTGGGATTTCTTACGCCTCTCGAAGACGGATGTGACTTATAGACATGAAACAATAAAGACTATAACTAGTACTTTGATAAGATACAACCAGTATCGGAATTCAAGTAAAATATTAATCTTATTATTTCCAGGGGAAATCTTCCACGGACACTCAACCTTTTCAACCTTTTTAGTGAAGGTTGCGGATTTTATAGAACCTTTATCCGCTTAAACCCCTTCGGCAGACATCCGATAAAGTAAGAATTCTTTGCGTAATACTACATCTTATCACTCAAGTACAAATAAGCTAAGCGACTATACAACACCTTATCACGCTTCATGTTTTATACTACTGTCGGATGCAAATGTGAAATACTAAACACTAACGGGAGCGAGTGACCGGTGACTTTAGTGGTGAGCGGCCAGCGTGGGTGGCGACACTTTGTTTTATGGACATTATTCTACATTGATGACGCGAATGGAGTGTTGCACTGAAAATATTAAATCACGTAGCAGTGACTTTTAATGATGTTGACATTTCTATTAGTTTTCGTGAATGAATCTGTTATAGCATATAGTTGTTTTTTTAAATAATACCGTAATGAATTGCTGAAAATTAATTAGCTGAATATAGTACTCACGTATACAAAATAAATATGATTGAAATATATAATTAAAATTAACATTCATAATATCTGTCTGTGATTATACCAGATGAAAATGAATACTGTCGATTGTTCACATACTACAAAGTACACTAGCTGATATGTTCAGCTTACAGAAAGCAAACAAAAACGTGAATGAACACGAAAGTAAGCAATGCGGTTCAGTGTATTACGAGTGTGACACTTGGTATTATTAACGCTAACTTGAAAGTGAGGAGAGATATACTCATTTCATTTCCAACAAAGGAAAGTTAAACGTATGAGTTGGAACACCGGTTACGCGCTTAACTTTAAACGAAGTAAATTAGAATGGAGTGAGCTCTTTGATGAAGAGTGTGACGGAGTTAGAAGGTACGAGCACGCGCGAGCAACTCAAACACATTCCCATTGCAGCATTGCTGCGAGGGATTCTGGCACAGGTCTGGTTAAAGTTAAACTTCCTGCGACTGAAACTACCGATCTAATCTCATTGAAATCTTGTAGAACTTCCAGTTTCGTTTAAGCTTCTTAGATGTGAAGTTTTATTGTCTCATTTTATTGTAACTAATTAACATGAAGTTATTAAGGGATTCAACTCATTAATAGCCCGCAAAATGCCTCAGGTGACGTTACAATATTCAAACTCAAAATTCAAAGTCGTCATCGTGCGTGTATTGGTAGTATCTTACACTAGTGAACAGATTTTTTTGACATTACTAGCGTTTTGCATCGGTCCTATTATTGAGGAGAGAAAATGTTAAAATTAATTCTTCAGCACATCTCTTAAATAATATATCAACCATGAGGCTCCAATGCGGCTTGGTGTCGGTTTTAGTGTTTTAGTGTCCAAACCTTCAACCAAAGTGCTGGAATTTCCTACGCCCTCCGAAGACCTCCGATGAAGCTAAATTATTGTTATTAATTTGACAAAGGAAGCGCTCAAGAATTTTTGACATTAGTGGTCACCCGACTAATTTATAATAGTAACAAACAGGACCACGGACCTATTTAACGGTGCTCAGAGATTTGTTTTTTGCGGTTCTCCGACGTTCTGATATTCTTCACAGTGGTCATGCTTCAGAAGGCTCAGTTAAACGAGGAAAGCTTGAACTTTAAATTCAAAACCTTTTAATCCTTTTTATTAACTTATAATTCATAAACTTATCCATGTTACTTTCTGATTCAACTAAAATTTTGGAAAGATGCTTTGTCAACAAGGATAATGGTGAAAGAAACTCCTAAACACATTTTTATAACTACACGGCACAGGATATGGTTTACCTATTTTTAGAGAGTCTCTTTATTTATCTATTTGTCTATACTAGAGCACCACAGGCTGTGCATTCACGTGCTGCTTGAATGTTTCAATAGGTAAATCACGTGTCGACTTGGGTAATTTTATGTAAAAAAAGAGCACCAACCCCTCTTAAAGATAACTAAAGAATACGAGAAAATAACCAGGTATTTCCCGTTTTTGCTACTCGATCGTGTATAGGTATTATTATTTCGCTAAAACATATGTGTTGTTTCTTTGTTTCAAATGTTACATTGCTGTAAATACACACTTTGTGAAAAATAACTTTGTGTTACTTTACACAGTCACCACCTCGCCTCCCTTACGACCACTTTACGTAAATGGAAAACACGGTAGATGTTTTCCAATTTCAATATTCTAAGTACCCAATATATCAGTTTACGGGTATGACGTAAGCGGCCAATATTTTTCAATTGTTTTAGCGGTTGACGATAGAGTGGTCGACAATCAATCCACGTGTGTGGGGTGACGTGCGCGGCCTGCTCCGTCGCCGTGATGGATGTGGTACCCTGCAAATGGATGGGCCGGAGGCGGGCGGCATCGTCCCTACCGTATTTTTATAAGCTACCCTTATTTATTTATGACGTTGACAGACCTCGTAGATCTAGCAATCTAGGACTCGTTGAATAAATTTACATCTTTTATAAGTTTCATTTTATACATAAATATCTTTGAAAATGGAATTAGAATTTTCCTTGTTCATTCAACTTTACAATTTAAATTGGGCTATGTAGTCCGTGACGTGATTTGTAGGAGATATTATAATAATAATTATTGTTGAAGCTTCGAACGGTTTCCGATAATATATATACATTATACAATATTTGCAGTCATGCTTTTAATAAATTCGCCTTATATACTTAATTTTTTTTACAAAACTTGTCTTAAGTCTTACGCGAAGGTTAGGATTCCATAGTTTCTATGTTAAAGTCTACCTGTTAATTTGTTAAGCCCAATGAGATGAGATAGATATTATTTTTCGTTCGTTATATTCTATCGTAGTAAAATTTGCCACAATTTAAAAGTCAACCGTTTTGTTGGTCGACGATAACACTAGTTTCTAACGCTTATAATAATTTTGAAATCAGAAACTTAATATGTTATTAATTTATTATTATATTCTACCATTTCAGTGATGGTCCCAATTAATGTTAAGGGTCTGAGCTAATCGGTGGACCAGTACACGGATATCACGAAACTGTAAGGGTTCCGATTTGACCGCGGAACCCTAAAAAGTAAGACCTTCAATCTGAGTTTTAAATAACTTCGAAGGAATAGGTCACGTGAGCGATCCCGGCTTTCTACAATGTGGGCGTTTTCAAGTCTGAATAAAATATGCTTATCTAAGTCAAGGCGCTTACCTTTTAAGAATACATTGACATTTTTTATCAGGATGGATCGTAGGCGATGTTTTATTCAAGGCTATACTTACTCTTGCTAATCTGTGAAGAACTAGTTTAATGATGGCGGTTAAAGCGTTTGAAAGCAAAGACAATATTATATCTACAACTTATTTAGAAAATTATATAGAAAAGGGGTTTACTATAACTGAAGTTAACATGATTGCAATACAGTTATTAGTAGTCTACTTTAAAAACTACCAACTCAAAGACATTGACTCCAAAGCTTCCACTATTGTGTAGTGATCGCCCGGAGACCTGGAGAGTCTTTAAAACGAAACTCTGCAAGAAAACTCGTACCCGAGATGTTTGCGTCCGTGACCTTGATTAATGGGAAACGTTGTCGTGAAAAATTCAGTAAAATCTGTCTCATAATTTCATCAGCTCCGACAGTATTAGCATAAATAAATTTGCCCTCGACAACAGCCACGTCGGGAATACTCTCGTTGCTTACGACTACGACTAATAATCGACGCGATGACGATGCAAATTTAAGACTATAATATTGATTGTTACTTGGAGTTCAGTTAAACTTGAACAATAATGGACCTTTTATAACGGTATGTAATCGAAGAAATCTCTATAGCTATATCGTAACCAGTGCGCTTTCGTGATTCGAGTAATTGATATTCTTATTATGATTCATACAGGATCGGTCCGCATTGCGTACTGATGCAGTATTATAGAGAGAGCCTATTTGCGTAAATCACTATAACATACACACTGTTATTACGCACTGCTATTGTACGGATTGTAAGACATTTGAGAAAATTGTTTTCAAAATTCTTGCGTTGTATAAATGACATTGAAAGTCTTGTAAACGACATTGTAATCCAAATTGGTACTTTGAAACCAAATGTCGCTAACGGCTTCCTCAATCGAAAAGAGGTCGTTGTAAAACTATGATAAGTTTGAAACGGCTAAGTATCCAAACTCCACACTGTAAGGTAGACGAGAAATAAATATGGGTTTACGTGTCAAGAAAGTACACATTTTTTTTAAGATTTTATTCTGCCACTTGTTAGGGGTGATAAATAAAATATTTATATCCAAATCAAATGTAAACAGGGTTACGATTTATCTATGAAACTTATTAAAATTATTAAAATGATTATTAAAAACTTATTAAAATTATGAAAATTATTAAAACTTACAAAAGAAACAACGTTCTGTCGATATTCTTAGAACTAAAATGAGCTTCCTGTGGTTTTTTGCCCCGTTTCTTTAAATAATCAGATTCTCATTACCTTGCGTTTTTTCTTGGAACTTGACGTAGCATGATGGTGTAGGCTCCTTCGGTGAGTTCTTAGTGAGTTTCCTTGAATCGACTTCAAAAAGAGGAGCAGGTCTTATATAATTATAATGAACATACTATGTAGAGACGTGACATGTTTACTGACAGGATGAAACTATAAGCTGACGTCCCCATGCACGCCACTTGTCCCACAGTCGTTATTCTATATGTTCCGTACGTTTAACTCGCGGCATATCTAAAGTATGTAAATTCGGATCAGTGTCAATAGACATTTAATACTACATTCGGACTGTATTGTAAACTACACACAACTATCAGTACAAGCAAAAATCGTTGATATATAACTTATACACGTTATATATTTATATGGTTTACCTGATTTGGATAAATTACACGGTATTGTGCAGATAACTGCTTCAGGGCGGTTCCAAAAAAATGTTTAGGGTCTCATCATGGATTCTGGAGATAAAGATGGAAACTTCTAAATGAATAGGACTAATTGAATCGTGCTTAAATATATTTGTAATTGATAATATTAAGATACCAAAACCAGTTCCTCAGTGACCATCCCAGGGTCTGATGTATTGACTTGGATACAAAATTTGTAACTCTTCAGCTTAAAGAAATAAATAAACCGTCTTTGAAGATATTTGATATTGGTAGAATTAATATTCCAAAACCAATAATTGTACTTATTGGTACGATAGGGCAGCAACAATTCCCCGCCTGATTATTTATGTCGGAGATAAAATAACTAAATATCTGAAATTTCTTCAAAATATTAATAAACTTCGTATAACTATTTACCCAAAAGAATTCGAAGCGGCTCCGAAAATATTAACAATTGTCTATGTACATAGTACCTATATACCATATATATCTGTAATCTAAAGATCAAGTTTCATCTTCATAGGATAATAGGATGTAGGTTACAAAGTAATAAACATTGCAAGTTAAATAATACCTTTTAATAAAATAACACGAAACTCATAAAACAACACAAAACTGGCATTAAAGTAGGTACAAAGTCGCCGAAATTAAAGCTTGAACATTATTCTTCGGTCGCGGGAATAAATTCTATTAATCGGTTTCTAATACATCGGGCTTGTTCGCTTCGTACCCGTCCTAATTTGTAGAGGTTTGAACTAAATTTTCGTTTACATTGATGAATAAAATTTATTAAAACCTGAAGGATGTTCTTTTTATTATAATAATGGAAATTTATGCCTGTTTACCGTAACTAATAAACAATATAATAATGTGATCGATCTGTTTAGTATAATCTTGGGAAAAGGGATAGATAAACGAACAGAGTCAGCACCAAAGGGCCAAATAAAAAGAAATTGCGGGACCCATTCTTTTTTTTTAAATAAAACCATATTTCTGGCATACTGCATTTTTATGTAAGCTCCGTGCAGATGGATGCGGAATTCTGTAACGCGTACAAGAGTACAATTTTTTTTATGTCCAAAGGCTGAATTCCAGGTGGGAGTGTTCTACTGGCTCCGTCGTTAACCATTTCCGCATAAAAAAAATACTGAGTGATATAAGCACACGGATCCTTGTAATGTTTTGCATATGTTTTTTTAGGCCTAAGTTTCTGAAGCGAAGCGAAGGTAGGTTGCCTACTTAATCCTACATAATTTCAATACCTACATACATACCTGGACACGCGTACAATTTATACACGAATACGTTTCTCGTTTCAAAACATAATCAACCCGAACATTTCGATATTGGTGAATTTTAAATTTTTTCTCAAGTTTCCCTCCTGCCCATCTCCCTCCGAGGGTATAACTCGAGAAGTCGCCGCACCAATTTTCATCTTATTAACTTCGACCTTGCTCACGATATCCGATAAATTAGATTTTGTTTCGGTGAAAAGTCGCGTCCTTGTTTATTATTCTTAAGGGTACTTAATATACTCAAAATTTATGCGAATAAATGAAATGAAAATTATAATAATTTAAAATAAATTGATATAAAAAATATAACCGTGATTTTGAAAATAAATATATAAAATGTTTTATGTAGGAAGGTTTTGATTAAGATACATCATACTTAGTATACCTATTGCCTCAGTTATAGTTAGTATTTATTTAATGATATGGTTATATGTATTGCAAGATGATTGATGATATTGATGAGTGAGATAAATAAACAAACAAATTAATAGTTTAAAAAGTTAAAACCTACGCTTTCATACTGCACAAAAAAATGCAATTGTGTTCACCAATAATGAGTTGTCTTGTCTGAAATTCCGAAGAAAAGTATCAGGTCATATTGTCATAAACATGTATTGTCATCGGAACTAAAATAGTGTATCGCATCTCAACTGCATAGGATAGGGGAAGTAGTACTAATTCAACTTGTATGATTGACCCAAATACACTAACAAACATTAATATAGGATTAACAAACGAAAGTAATTATTCCCGCGATACATATATATGGACATTCATACATATATTGGACTCTGTAACATTGTAGGATGTATCTAACTCTTCAAATGGAAATAATATTTTTTTATTATTAATAATTTCAAAAAAAGTTGGTCTGCCTCCGAAGATAATAATATCATTAGACACGTTCATAAACTTCATTCAGCCAATACAACTATTTCTTTTAAGATTTTTCATTTCTGTTTAACGTTTAATTCAATGGAAAACTAAATGGTAAAACGAATTCTAATGCAAATATAATTGTGGATTCTACAGCGTGACGGCTATTTAAATATTATAATAAAATTTTTAAACTGTTATTCCCGTTTTTTTAACGATTAACGATTGATTCATAGTGACATCCATTATAGTTCAACCTCTCTTAATAATATTGGAACGAGATTATTAGGATAGCTAATATTTATCAATAGTATATTAGGACCTATGACTAGAAGGCGTAAACCGGGACTTACCGATGGCATAAGTCATTCAGTCCACACAATACAAATATGATGATGTCAATGACACATCTCAGACTCTCGTGAAAGGTGAAAGCCATCGTTAACACTTGTTTTTCAACCGGGGTCTGCGAACTGACATGGGTAGCTCATGTTTCACGTAACTAAAAATTTTGATTTTTTTAAGGCTCTGAAGTCCTGGCAACTTAATGAACGTTACGCAATTTAATTATAAGGTGCAGTTAAGATTAGAAAAAATATAACCTACTAGCAAAACCTGTCCTTTCGCTTCACAAAAAATGTCCTTTAATTTAATTAGGAGATTAGAATCGCATAGCAATAAAAGAACATCACACTACATTACTTTTTGTTACAATGAGAATTACTTAATATTATTAATTGAATTTCTATAAATGTTGTAATTTACTTTTTTACCCATTTAAACGAAACGATTTAGTTGTGTAAATAGAAAATTACTTTATTAATTTACAAGGTTCATCGTGAAACTGATTTCACTTCTAAATCAAACATTTTATATAACGGTGTGGTAAATTTGTACTCTTGAACAACAATACAACTGTAGTTCTGTTTCAATAATATGTAAGCAATTGTACTGATGGTATGGTAACGTTTTAAAGATGTCCTCCAAACAAATTGTTTGTATTATAATAAATACGTGACCCTGTGTGTTTTTACTTCGTTATTCAATGGATGGCCAAGTGTCCGTAGGCCTTTTTGAAATGGACGTCCGAAGATCTAATAAAGGCAGCACCCACCTCAACCGTGACGAAGGTAGGCCATTGTGTGCCCCAGGTATTGGCATGAACTAAGCACTGAGCATTGTACCCTCGTAAAGCCTAGTTGAAAGGATACTTATGAGCCACTACACAATTAATATTATACGAATAGAAAATGTGGGCTATGATTGGATGAGCAGACTCCTCAGATTTTCCTATTGCTGTTATTTCATCCGCAAACCCATCGCCGATTTGTTTCGGGAAAAAAAACTTACAATAAATACTATCAGGCGTCACTTTGCTAAAATATATGTATTTATTATTATTGGAACCACGTTCGAAAGAAGTTTAAACATAATAATGTCTTTGTCTTGAATAATATATAAATAATGATGTTAGTGTCAGGCAATAATAGATTTTTTTAAGCTCTGACGAAAAAGGAACAATCAAAGGACCGCCAGAAATGATAAATAGTACTGTAATAAAACAAAATGATGAATAGTATTTAACTGTTGCGATTAAATGCGCTATACCTATTTTTGTTTAGTTCCACTTCATAATGTAATGGAATTATTAATGAACATTTGTAATGACAAAAACATCCCGTTATCTGTTTTTCCCTGTCCAGCACATAATTAGGTTATCGATATCTGTAATAGGGAATATAAAGTACGTTTATGGCCACTAATATTCTTATTTTCCTAACAATCCATAAAAGTATCGGCAATTAATGGGCTTATTCGGGACCCCATTCCAAGGTTTTCTTTCTAGGGTTCAACGGAGGCCGCTGAGGTCAACGGAAATTGTTAATTAAACAAAAAACGATGTTCACTTTGTGGCTAACCATAGATCAGCTTACCCTAATCATGCTCCATTCCGAGGCGAGACACTTATTTGTGCTGGTATGTATGTTGGTGTATACTTTGATTCATTGTAGGTGCACTTTTTCCTTTGCAGGAGGGAGGGATCATATTGCACTGTATTACTTCAACTACCCTTACTGAATGTAAAATATTTCGTTTTATTAAAAATCCTTCGAATGAAAGTTAATTTCTTTCTTTCCAGTTGCAGGATGAAAGTATGGATGTCGTTAGTTTAAGTGCTTGATGGATAATGTAAAAAGTCCCAGCTGACTTTTGACATATTGCTATAAAATAACCAAGAAATTAAATATAACGTAAGACGCTGAAACTTAAGGTTAGTTAATATAAGTTTTTTAAAGGATTTTTTTATTATTGTATTTTCTAAATTTGAACGTTTTGGACGTTACTGTAGCAACTAGGGCATGTGCACGTCAGTATTGGCACCTGATCTCTCATACATTTTAATATGTTGTAGTTGCCAGAATAATCAAAAAATCTGCGATTCAAACAAGAATATCCCGGCTCACTGTTTACATCCATCACTTTAGGAGAAATATAAAGTTCGACCTGACACAATATATCTAACGGAAGTTACCATTAGTTCAGGATAAAATCAAATTATGAATATTTTATATCGGATGTTCTAACAGCTCAAACAACTATTTATTCCGAAAGCTAAAATATTTATTACATAAATTTACCGATATTTTCACAGTTAGGTACTATTGAAGTTATGTTTCAAAAAAATAATTTTATAGTAAAGACAATCATTCAATTTAAAACAATGTTTTAGGCGACTCATATTGTTGTCATTATTACTGAACTTAAGATTCTGGACTGTCATAGATCAAAATTAAAATAGGAAATTAATATAAATCCCAATATAAATCCCATATTAAAATAGGAAATTTAATACACTGAAGTATACATTTGACCACAGTCTTGTCCAATAATGATTGTAATTATACTGTGCTATAATAATCTAATATTATTAAAAATCTTTTGGCATACTATCACTTCTTTCTTTAATTCTTCTCTCGTTTCGGCGATGACGTCGCCGCCTGGTGGCTCGTTTGTTTATTTACATAAAAAATACTACACATAACTTAATAATAGTAAAATAATAGTAAAAACAGCAATAAAGTTTATTGCTCAGTTCAAATAACTAACTACACACGGCCACAAATAATGACTTCGTTGTAACACATTGTAACAATCCTCAGCTATCTTTTCAATGACAACTATTTGCTTTCTTAAAAAACATTAGACAACATTTTAGGCCAAGTATAGCTGACTGCTCACTTCAGCGTTATCTCCATAATATTTTCATATCTTCATATGAGAGTGTAATGCAAAATACTTTTGAGAGCAATATAATATGTCACAATTTTTATGTTTATTTTCTACAAACAATAATTTTGGTAAACAAGTACGGCTAACATAAATAAAATAGTATATACTGTCAAATAACGTTGAACCTTCAAAATATAGTTTAAGTTTGCAATGTTTTTATAACTGTAGAATTGGTGCCACTAAGACTTGTTTATATTGAACCCCCTCGTAAAACATAACAAGTTTTTAACATTCAATTACATTTACTGCTCTCAGCTATTTCAGTTGTCTGATAAATGTCATCATCGCAATTCCAAGTTGTTGGTATGTTCACAGAATGGGATGCTGTTAATGGAACTCGCGAGATAAAACTTAATGCGCCGCTGACAATGTTGCGGAGGATGGAAAATTTCGCAGCTACGCAGGTAATTTTCAATATTTTAACCTTTAAATATTTGAACTTCCCTTTATAAGAAGACAAATCGGTACTTCGACGGAAATTAAGTGATTCAATCCGAGAACTCACAGCCCGGCGGCTTGTTTCGATCTAAGTAATCGACTGAGTTAAATATAGTTGCCGCGTTTGGAAGTAACGTTTAAAACATGAATTCCTTTACTATGAGTTAGAGGAAGTGAAATAAATTCATCCCCACATACACGTGAAAAACTGTAAAAAAAAGACAATTCGAGAAAGAAATGTGGTAGAAACAATTTTGTCAGAGTGATAAATTTACAGATGTCTAGTAGTAAGGATGAACGGATGGACAGGAGAAACTAAAAGAATTCCGTTCTGAGCACGGAACTCTAAAATGTTCATATAATTTTGGACATGTATTGAAAAATCCTTTTGACTTTATCATACTGAATCTTATTTCGGAAATATTCATTCACCCCCTTCCTATATCTAATATCTTTAAACGAGCAATTCTTCTATATATACATATATATATCAACGATCTCTGAAAC
>DWPA01002631.1:0-15450 GCA_018251375.1 Calpodes ethlius
ACGCGAGAGGTCCAATACTTTTTAAGGTATCCTTAGTCATAATGAAAACCTTATAATGTTTATTTATTAAGTTCACACAATGGTTGTTACAAACTAAATTTACATGTATGTTGTCATGTCCGTCTGCGACCAGCTCAGAGATTCTTAGCACTAGAGAGCTGAATTTGACATGCGTATACAAATTTATCACGCATTCAAATTGGTAAACCAAAATATCTAATTTAGTTTTGGATATATCTTTGAGAAAAGGCCGCCTTTGCTAAACGCACACACACCAGCTCAGACGAACCAAAGCCGAATTGTGCCAAACCGACCCAATATGCCAACTCCGCGTTATGCCGAACGAAATTCCAGGCCGGCTTTGCCGAATACACGTCGTAATTACGTCGGTTCGGTGTTGTTGTTCAACAAATACTACCGAGCGGAATATGTGTGTAGCACCCCTAACAATGTTACATTTTATACCGTTGTTATCGTAAAACGTAGCCAGTGTCGTAAATCCCAGCTGCAGAATAACGGCGAAAGTTTCAGAGCTTTTCTCTACGATATTAAAAAAACAACCGTACATTATAGAGCAAATAAATAAAATTGTTGTGTAAACACAGCCACCGTTACTCAGCCTCGTCAACTTTTAATTGCTTTGGCAATCCCGTTTTGAAATCAGCATTCATTTACATATACGACTCGTGCAAACCAATGCTATTATTTTCTCGTTTTTCCCCTAATACCTGCAGAGAACTCGTTTTATTTTTGTCACAAAATTACCCGGTGGTAGTAGGAAAAGCTCTAGGTAAGGTTTTATGGTACGTGACATTATTATCAACAAAACCTTCTTGGCAGCTAACCGGTTAATACGCTCCGTTAGTCAACCATTCATAACCCCGCGGAGCTCGAAATTACTTCTCGGTTACTATGGCTCTAGTTATAAACGCTTCTATTTACTTAAATTAAAGGATCACTGCAGTTCACCGGTATCTATTCATATTTAAGAAGTTCTTGCCCATTCGATTAGAGCGTAAATTATTTAGTTATAAAAATAGATATACCATTGTCAAGAGTCTAGTGTGTGACAATAACGATCGACACGACGAAATACCGATCGCGTCCGTCACTGACAATAAAAGTATGGACACAAAACAGCATTTTTTGCATGATAGTAAAAATATACGGAAGAACTAAATTTGGTTCGTGGCAACCACGTCATAGTTTATAATGACGTAGAAAAGAGAATATTAATGTGCAAATAACGTTTCATCGTTTTTCAATAAGATAGAGGAAAATTGTATTTTAATTTTTTTCTCAATTTATCTCTCTTCGGTTGGCTATAAAAATGATAGAAATTTTAATAAATATTTCCAGGAAAAAAATGTAGTGCAGCGCATCCAATTTAGTTAAGTGAATACGTGCTGACAATGCAGCGAAGACCCATAGCGTTCGTAGACGCGTAGCATCGTAGCACTCACGCTATCGTAGCTGTCTCGTAGCATAGTGGAGTTCGTTACGGCAAGGCTTATATATTTTTTTACGTTAATGCCCATGGATATTTGTAACCGGCAGAAAGATGGAAGAAAGAAAGAAAATAAATTCTAGCTCTCAAGATCTAGACCAAAGACGGGGGAGGCGGCCTCTATCACCTCTCGTAAACCTGGTATAGCAGCCATAGGTTTGGTATCAGAATTGCAGGCTGCCGCAGTAAAATCATTTTGACACATCAAGTCTTCTTATCTGTAACTATGCGACCTTCAAACATTAATCCCAAAATGGAATTTAATTTCTATGTAATTTATGTATTCCTATGTAATTTAAACCACATTTGAAAAACAAATAAAAATGTGTTTTTACGGATGAAATATGAGATATACAGATGTAACCCAGAGTAAAGTTAGTCTCCAATAATAATTATTGATATGTGATATGACTGAAGTAGCCCGAAAATATCATCCTTTTCAAACGCATTTCTTTGACAGACTTGACATTTAAATTTTTCTCAATGTGAAAATAAAAACGTAATTTACGCCAAACATTTACATGCGTACCTAAGCACACGCAAAGCTTTTATCCTCATATCAGTAGTTAAATTAATCGTACTAGAACGATAACAGTGCCTATATTTTACTGAAGTAATTGAACGAAATTCCAATTTTACCAAATTGAAACAAGAGCCATAGAAATTTCCATCAAGGCCATGACAATGTTAAGGTAATTGGAGATTCCGCGAGTACGAAGACCCAACAGTTTTAAATAAGAAATAAATCTCTTGAAAGTAAAGGTATACTTAAGCTAAATAGAGACTCGCACTAGCGGATCGGAGAAACTGTAATCCGTAGCCCAATCTCCTATATAATTCACGGAACATTTACGCCAGCGGATCTCACCGTCTACGTCTATGAAATATAGAGAAATGGCAATGTATTAACAAAGTTCAAAGACACATGCTACGGATTTAGACAATAAATTTCAAGTCACTTTTTAAAAGTTTTTACTTCAAATTCATTCACTATTGCGTCTAAATACTTTTATTTTATTAAAATTATTCGATTTCATTTTAAATATTGTCATAACATTAAAGTCTTTAATTGTTTTTTGAAGTTATACTTCTTTTGGCGCGTTAGAGAAAAGTTATTAAAGTTTTTATGATGCACGTTCACATCGTCACGAATAACCCACAGCTTGAAATTAGCTAGCCACTGTCGTGTCACGTCGTTTTCACAGCTATCTGTTTTATCTTATAAAATTTAAATGAAATTTATTTAATTATATGACGCGTTATAATAAGTTTTCTCACAATTTATTAAATGCCTTTTTTGTATTATTAGTGTTGTTTTCTACAAATATAGGAAATTGCGAAGGATACAATTTTTAGAAAGATTTTCATCTTGTTACGCAGAAAAGTTACGTCTTACGTGTGTACATAAGTACACACGTTTATTTTATTTTTATTCATTTGTTTTTATCTGTGCATTGATGTGTATTTTTAACTGCAATCTGATATATTTTATCAGGTAAGTTAACAAACGAGTAGGTATTTTGTATCCAATGGGCCAAGTTTAGCCGTCTCTTCACCAACATGTTTTTGGCTGAATATATATTCCCTAGATACACCCAGAATTTGGTATAATGCCAAAACACAAGGTCGACAAACGTTGAAACAACGAAACAAGAAACCATTGAAGCGTAACAATACCTTTGAATTCGGCTAAGTATACAGACGTTAAAAGAATTCATGATAATGACTCCAGAAATTTTTATGTAATTTCATAATTTAATTTATTATTTCTTTTCCATACATAATCGACAAACAATTAGAACATTCGAGAACTTAAGAGTATGTAATATCACAGGCATCAGCGATGTGTTGCGACCAAAATAACAGACAGACGATTCGCCTCATTTCGTACTCTCAGACTCTGGTACAGAAACGTAAAAAATATTTTTGTCCATTATTCCACCATCCCAAACAAAGAGTCCATATAGATGTATAAGCAATATACGAGGAGAAAATTCACCCATAAGATTACTTAATTACGCGAGGCTAAAAAAATAAAGTAATCCTCTTAGTGGATTATCCCACGCACGCCGCTTCGCTTCCTTCCACATCTCTGCTTAAAACACAGCATTACAAAGGGTATATTTGCATTTTTTTACACTTCGTTGGACGTACGTTTTAAAAAAGTGTTATCTATTTTTATTATATGTCATGGATTTTAAAATGTTCTCACAATTATATTCTAGACCTCTTTGTTATTAAGCGTCGGCCATCAAGCTGCTTCAATGCGAATTTGTGAAGGGATTAGTCCCTAGCACAAGCGTTAAAATGCCTCTAAAATGGCTTAACGCCCGCTGTGAACGATAAGAGCCAGGATCGACGGGTTATAATGCCTCGGAAGCACTTAAGAAATTTAGCTGCTAATAGTCACCCATTGGACTATGGACCATGCCTGCATTTAATTCGGGTACTTACGATAATACAAACTCTCGTAGTCACTTCATAAGCGACTTTAACATAAAATGGTCATAGATCTACTTATACTTGGTCAATATAGTTCACTTTTCCCTCTCGCAGGCAAAATGTGTTATGAACTACAAAGAAAAGTACATATATACATACATAAATACAGGTATATCAACATTTTATTATAAATACGAGTATCACAAAGGAAATGAACTACATTCTTCGCATATTTCATTTTATGCGCGTTCACGTGCGTCAGTTTTCTCTCATGCGAAATATCATGTAAATTTTCATCTGAGACATCGTTTCAAACAAGGTTACACGTCTTTTTAGATTTTGACAAATTTTTCACACTTATCAAGGCTTGAATTTTTACTTGTTGTTGGTAAACTCATTCATACTTTCGCGTATACAGATGTGAAAAAATGTATTAGAAATTATGCGTTATTTTTGGATAAATCTAAAATTTCAATTTTTTTTGTTACACGTTATGTTGAAAATAAACAACAGTTTACAAATACAATGAAATATAAGAAATATAAAGTATTTAAAAAATAACCTTCTTTCACTTTCCAATATCGAATTCGAATTTTATATTAGGTGTATAAAGTATTGTTTATATTTATAATTTTCATGTCAGATTTGTTAAGTTGCATTTAGAAAGTGTATGCCGAGGCGGATATTGGGCCAACCTTGATCGATTGTCTGCGCTAAGCACCCTCACGGCGGGGCCGCTCTTGCCGAAGGCCGGACCAAGTGCCTCGTCAATACCAAAAGGAATGAGATGATGCTGCTTTAACACACTCAAAGAAGGTCAAAAATACTTAAGTTACGGGTTCACTGATTTAGGTACTTATTTCTCATGCAAATTAGTGATGTCATTGACGAATTTTGGTAAAATGTTCCCAGGTTACACCCATTTTACGCTCTTATGAAATTTTCAAAAATCTTTATTACACCCATTTATTACATCTCATTATTTAGTAAATAAAAAAAGTGTTTTTATGTAAAACATTGCCTAGCAGTCATCATTTTTATTAATTTAATAAATAAAATTTATTAAAATATTTTTTTTTCGTTCCAAGTCGCAAACTATACATATGAAAATATTTTATGTAACGCTAATTCGTTTTACTCATTTGTATTTTCCATGATTATTCTCCCATATTACAGTTTAAATCGCCACTGATTTCGCGACAACGGCATTGTAATACTAAATTATCCATAACAATAACATTAATATGTTTGAACTATTCATTTTCATTATTATTGCAGTGATTTCAATCTGCGAGATTTGAGAATTATAGTGCTGTTTCACATTAATTATTCAACGTATTAGCCATTAATGGCAGATAACATGGCCACATTTACAATAATATTATGTATATTAATCGACTGATCATGCTATCAATTTATTTGGGAAATTCAGTCGAACACTAAATCTTGATTTTTAATGAGCAAATAAACAAGTATTTGATATTTGTTTAAATGCATTGAAGGTGTTACAATTTAATACTGATACCAAGAAATGCACTAAACCTCTATTGAAATTTATAAGTTAAAGTTCCCTAACATTATTATATGGAGAAATTACAACGACCTTTGTCGGTAATTTTAATTAATAGAAGTAATTAATATTCTTTAAGTAAGTACTAGTAATATATCGTCGAGTTATTTTGTATTATTTAAAGTCCCTACATTTAGACTGCGTGTAAAAATATGTTCTCAAGTATATGCTGCTGGAATTAAATCCCGTTATTGTTATATTATTACTATACAGGTCTTAATATAAGAGTATGTACAAAATATTGAGATAACTGAAAAGGGCTCGCAATATTATTACGTTAGGAAGATATTCTCCGTTATTATCCCTCGTAACTATCCACAAGCGTAATATTATATTCGTTAATGGTTATCCGTCTCGTACTGGAGACTTGCCCTTTTACGAATACTTCCCTTTAGACCCCGGAGATTAGTTTTATGTTAAAGTGTTCTACTTTCAAATGTGCAAATTATACTTTGTGGAGAATCTCTCTTGACCCAAAAGATATTTGACCTAGCTTTGCGCGATGTTGAAACCACAAGACAAAGTACAATACATATACGTATGAATTAAACATATTAAACCCTGTCTTATTACATTTTGGTACGTAAAACATATGCATGAATGCTGTTCATATTAACATTTTTCTTGATAAGTTTTTTAATTTCTCGGTTATGTCGTATATTTCACTACAAAAACATTTCTATTAGATACTAATAGGACCTTCTATTGTGATTCCAACAAGCAAACCTTAGAAAAGTGTCATGGATTTTGTTTATTGCTACGTAGCATCGAGGTCGAATAGCTAAGGGTATCACAGAAATTTCGCAAGTTTTACCAAAATTCCTGTATTAAATATTATTTCGCTCAATGAACGTTTTCTATCTTTGAAGTTGTTATACAATTAATACAAATGTTATATTACTAACGAGACGTTGCCCGCGGCTTCACCCGCGCGTAAAAATAGAATAACAATGAAAAGTTTGTCACTGTGTTACGCCGTGAAAGAACGACAAACAAACAATCAAACACACCTTTACATTTATAATATTAATATAGATAAATGAAGAAATTCAGATGTTACAAGTTTACAAAATTGAGTGATTTCATGACTCAGCATTTAACCATTATTTATTTTTCCCTCAATGAATTGTTCTATTATTACACATTATAAAACAAAATAGTTAGTCAAATTTAATAATGTTTGACTGAATTCAGTTTCGGAAATAATAGCAATGTTCGATCATCAAATGTAATTTACCTGTTCAATGTCGGTAGCGTCGCCTTCCTTCATGAGGTCGGCTTCCATCTGCTCCTCTGAGATTTCCTCTTCAGCTGGTTCCTGTATTTTTTTATTGAGTTAAAAAAAAATAAAAAGTTAATATAAAAAATATATATACAATTATAGAACTTTAAATTAACTACACGATTTTCTCATAAACTGACAGCATTGCATAGAATGATTAATGCAATTAATAAAATCTAGAATCCTATTATATATCCGAGACCGAAGCACCATACCTGTTTGACGGGCTTGTCGTTGGAGTTGCTCGAGTCGCCGTTGGTGTTGCTAGCCGCCGCGTTCGCCGCCACCTCGCGGGAGATACGCTTTATCTGGCAACACAACAATATTTGTTGAAATCACAAAAGCAGAGAAGGTTGCCATCTAAGAATTCAGTATCGTTGAATTTACATGAAGTACATATATTTGATTTGGTAAGGGTCATATTAAATTTTAGCATGGAGCGACACAAAAGACACCTTTATAATTTAAGAAGCTGCCGTTATAAAGTTTTTGACCATTTCTTAACACTACACACACAGATTTTTTGCACTCCACGACACTCACACACACAGACGTTTCATACATAAGGTGTTGTGTCCAATAAAGAAGCAACCAGTAGGATTGTCGTATGTTATACTACATATTAAACGATGACGTCACATGCAACCTGGATCGCGCTATCGAAGTTTTTTACAACGAGTATATATATTATACACGTCAGAAATTCAGTCAGTCGGGGTTCGGACGCTCCCCAGGCATAACGTGTCGTTTGTAGGAAGATCTTCTGTTGTCAAAGGATTATTAATCACCATGTCGTCGAGGTAGTCGGGCAGCCGTCCAATGGGGTTGTTGGTGTGCACGAAGAACTGCGGCGACCGACGCGCCAGTAGCCGCAGCGCACGCCAGCCCCAGCCCCCCGACCGGGAGCGCGCGCCCGCCGCCTCCAGCCCAGGCCCCACCATGTACGACTCTGGCGACCAACACATGTCACGTTGCAATGCAATCCAAACCATTCCAAAAGGTACCTTATTAAATAGAATCATAATTATAATATCCACAACAAATAACTGTGTCAACAAATAACTGTGCTGGGCTTGGGTCTCGTCTCACTATGCGAGAGATACATCCTATTTACCAGGCCAGCCAAGTGCGGATTTGCAAATTTCACACACCTTTATGAATACTATGGAGAACCCTCAGATGTGCAGGATTCTTCACGATGCTTTTCTACACCGAATCAATTGATAATTAATTTGTAATAAGCACATAACTTTTTGAAAATTAAAAACGTGTCTCAGATTCAAACTCATGTCACCGTATTTGGGAGATCAACGATTGCACCACTAGACTGTCACTACTTTCCATTAAAGAGAAACACCGTAAGAAACTCCTCAGAACATCTTTTAAAAACTATTGTATTAAGATCAGTATCTATCAAGTAACTGTCAAAAATATAACATCTTGTATCAGGCCGATCAGTGGTTGATAGGTTATGAAAACCAACATCAAAATAAAATAGATGACATACCTAGTGACGGCATGAAGTCACGCTCCTTGGTACGGCACGCGGCCAAGTTGTCCGGGCACAAGTTCCATAGCTTTGTTAACTCGTTGCTGAAAACGAGACAAATATATATTATAACAATGTACAAGAAGGTGACAACAATACTTTATAGATAATTAAAAAAATGAACATCTAAAAACAATTGAAATAGCCAGTCGGGATGAGTAGGCCAAAGTATTATTCAACTAAAGAATGGTTACTATTATATCTTTCAATTATTATTCAAATACTTTCAAAAATAAATATATTATTATTAATTCCAATTAGTATCCAAGACATATTAACAATTATTATAATATATAATAATAATATAGTATAGTTACAATTAATACACATAATAACAAAGTAATTGTAACTAGAGATATCATATTCTATTATTAAGACCATTCATTTCTAAAACTTAGTAGAAAGTAATGTAATAGAGAAAGATAATTGACCGATTATATTAAACAAGTGCAACTATTTAAATAATTTTTTGTTGTAGTTTAATGTTTTAATGATTGCTACTGTCACAAGATCCTTTAAGATCTTTAAACGTCCAAAAAAATTCTTTATTGCCCACTTTAAGAAAGATTGAGCTTGGCTCATTCCTAGTCATTGATCTGCACTGAAAGCTGGAAGCATTTAAAGGTAAAATTGCCATCGATTGAAGATTATATACTTACTTCCCCAAGAAGAACTTGTTCTGCCCCTCATATTCTTGTACAACATCCCCAACGGGTCGCCTCCTCTTCCTTGTTTTCCTTCCCTCTTCGCTGTCAACTTGTACTGGTGGTTTTGGTTTTTGGAACTCTGAAACATTTAACAAGATCTTCTATAGTATAAATAATCTATGTCCGTTTCTTTATCAAAAACCATTGCTCATAATCTATTTCTATACTAATAATACAAATGCTAGAATTTTATGTTTATTTATTATCTCATGTTTTCACATTTAAGTCACTCACCAAATTGACCTGATGTTTTGGATACAAGAAAGTTGTTTTGCTACTACTAAAGACCATATAGAACAAAGTAACCTTCATTGCTACAAGCAATATTGTCACATTAAATAACTATACATTACACAGTCTGTAATTTCCTTTTTCAGTTTCAATGCATATCCAACTTTAAATATTAATGATGGTTCAAATTTTTAATAATTTTTTCAACAATTAGTCAATAGCCTTTTATATACCTCCATGTATTTTTTCAATAATCACATAATTTCAAACCAACCTGGACATCCATCATTCTTCCAATTGTTCCAATGCTCTTCACGCTTCAATATACATTTAACACACTCGGCGAACCCGCGGCCGTCCGGTGGAGTCTCGCCCAGCAACCGGTAGATAAGCGCTGTGGTCTCCTTCACCCATTCTTGTTGATCAGATTTTAGCTCCTGAGCCTCACTGAAAAACATGATATAGATATTTTAATAAAACAGCTTTTCTATTCACGCTCATGCTCCAATCATTTACGGCAAATAACAATAATTATCTACACCTAATGTTAAAAAAGATTAAAAAAAATCATAAATAATTAAGACCTAAAGTAATTTAGAATTTTTTAAGTATCAAGGCATTGCAACTTACATAAGTGTCTTTTAGCAATAGATAAGCTAGGGATTCACACAACTTTTGACAGCCAAAACCATTTTTGAGATTATAAATTCAATGTATATATTGGCAGGTACATTAGCGATATTATTATTCATTACAAACATAAAAGAAGGCAAACAAATGCTTTCTATGAAGAAGCAAAAGTTCAAAGAATAATATTAAGCATATTATTTTATATCAGTATTTCTCTTGTACATATCTCAGTTAAAGAAGCAAATATCAACAAAGTTAACTCACGTTTTAAATTTAACGCTGGAAGTTAAATACTGAAATAGGATCAGAAACTGTATCAGTACACAGCGCCTAAAGTTTGAGTCGGACAACTGCAGTTCTAGAAGCTTCTGGTTAGTAAGAAACTTTGCAAAGTAGTGTTGCTCCTTGGTTCCAGTAGACTCTTCCATCTCAACATCAGCATTAAGCGGTTTCAATCTGTTCAGCTTAGACTTTTGTAACTCGACAGCTTCTAGCTTGTAGGATGAGAATGCTGACAGGACACTGCCAGAATGCTAAAATAAACATAATTTTATAATAACAATAAATAAAATAATACTCACATACTAGGCTAACAAAAAAACAAAGAGTAACAAAGTCTCATATCATGAGTATGCAGCCCTTATTGCATTGCATTGAGTTAGAATACATTGCATGTTTTAACTGTTGTTAACTTGTCAACAAAAGTAAATGCAAAATAACCCATTATTATTCATCCATTACTGTAAAATCAGGGAGGCTAAGTAATGATAAAATAATATTAAACTTAAAAAATATATTATAAAATACTTTTTAAAAAATGACATTTTAAAATTATAATTAAAAATATAGTTTACCGCAACAAATGTTTTCCATTGTATTTTATTATAGCAAGAGGTTGGATTACGGAAAAAGTCTTGCAAGCTCCAGAATCGGCAGTAAAGATTGTAATCAATGTTAAGTTTACTTTTCTGTTCATCTATCACTACTTCTTCATCCAAGGAGTCCTTAAGAGTACTGGAATTATCACCTCCGAACTCTGTCACATTTTCCAAATTAAATTCGGACACAATATTTAGACCTGACCGTTCAGAAAATGGGAAGAATTTTGCCAGAAATAATAAAATTCTACCACAGAAAACAGTGTTTTGAGAACGAGACAGCCTGCGTAGAAGATCGTTACACATTCTCAGTAGATTGTTCTTACAAGCGATGAAGAAAAGGTCTTCCCTCCAAATATTTACGCCATTCTCGACATATGTAAACATTTTCTCACATTTATTCAGTGTTAATGCATCAAATATGTCTCCTAGTAAAACTACAGGCATAGTAGGGGTTACCATCTGCCGTCTACATGATTCTATGCAAAAACAGATGAAGTTCTCGAGAGTATTCGGTTCTTCTATCAACAAATCTAACAATTTGTCCCTAAAAGCTTGATCCATTGCAGCCTTCCGATCAGTTTCATTTGTATTCTTGGAAAAAGAATCAAGCAAATCGATGTTGTTTGTCGCAAATGCTTTAGAAAGCACATCCTGAAACAATTATTTTAGCGTTATTCATTTATTGTGAAAGAAAAATTATATTACAATGATAGATTTTACCTTATACTTTGCTCGTAACTCTTCAAACCCCATTTTATCTGTCATTAGTAAAATAATTGATAATGAACTATTAAAAATTCACTATAACACTTTATAGAATTGCACATGTATTTTAAGAAATTATTATTAAATATAAAACAATCTTTCTGACCTCCCCACTCAAAACCCAAGCAGTCCTTGCATCGGTCCGGTGACAATTTGACATTGACGGCACCTGTCAACATAATTGACATCGACATTTAAACAAAATTAATGTGAAAGCACAGATAAATAAATAGATTGACGGTTTTGTGTTAAATGACAATGTCATTTCCAAAGATCATCTTACAAAATTTGACAGATGTCATTAATGTCAAAGCGGGGGTGGAACCCTTGTGAGTGGTGTGCGTCTGCTTTGGTTGTTTCTGTCATCTGTGTGGTTTCCGTTCTATGTCGATTTAGGGTGTTTTAATTTACCAAAATGAAATAATCAAAATCTTAATTGCGGTGCTTTGATAAAACAACAAACCATATATTTTTTGAGGTTTTAGTGATGATGTCGGAGTTTTACGACCCCTACCATCGTTGGGAACCTTTGGCCGAATTCCATTTTAGTTCTGAAGATGCAAATGAAGAATATGATGAAAACTATGTTTATTGTTTATGTAGCAGAGTATTTATAAGGTTAGTCGTATTAATTTATTGAAATAACATCACACTTATCTATTATTTAAAGTTACTTTGGGGGTGGAGGGAAAATAAATATGTCAAACATGCCAAATTTGACCTACTTTTGCTAAGAGGTTTTTGAAATTTTCATGTCAAGATTAACAAATAGTGTCCAATATTATGCACATTTTTAATTTCTGTTGATATAATTTACATTCAGAATATTGTATTCTGATTTCTGATATTTTTTTATTACTGAACTATAATTAAAACTGTTATAATGCGTTACGATGCAAGGGTTGTAGGCGTGATGGGGGAGGGGGAAATACGTCATAAACGTAACTACGTCACAGATGTCGACGGAAGCCCGCTTCGCGGGATTCCTTTTCGCCCTGAGTACAATCAATGAACCCTGTTTGGGTAGTAACAAGAGCAGTTGAAATTTGATAAACTAAATATGGAGTTACCCATGAGATCCAACTGATGCGCCCTGATGAAATATCTGTTGCCAGAGACACTCACTTTTTAAAAATCACATGTAAAACTTTGGAATGCATGAAACCTACCATTTTGTTTGAACATAATTATTAGAGAAATGTTACCAAAAATGTGTACTTATTACAAATAGTGATAATGTGTGATCAAATGATCATTTTATACAGTTCCTAATTTTTATTGGCACCCACCTGCAATCAAGTAACAATATCAGGACTTGACAGTAGAAGACTACTACAAAAAATAAGCATTCTAAATTTATGAAAGCTAGGTTAGGTAAGGCTTCACTCTCGTATTCATTGGAAAAAAGGCACTTTGTGTAGCAGGGTCCTGTTGATATCTATAACAGAGTCGTGTTATTATGATGTTAAATATGTAGAATAATAATCTGCTACTTAGTTAAAATTAAAGCAAATTTTCCAATGTTTTTTTTATTTTAAGATTAAGGTGTCAAAATCGACATAAAAGAGATTATGCGTCTCCGACAGTGAAACAAGTTGTTATGAGCTCACCAGCTTTATTTTTGTCTGCCCTCCTAACCCTCAACCCCTAGTGAAGTCTACTCATTTGAAGATGTTACTTGGGGACTTGATTCTAAACTGTTGCCAGCATCCCCTCCAAAACTCTTACTCAAAGCCTCAAGATCGTAAAGACAACCCCACAATTCTTATGTAATTATTTCAGAGATGGAGTCACCACATATTACGTGGACAAAGAATATGGCAGTGAAAGTGACATTGATGTGCGCCGCAACTCACAGTCTCAAGAATGTGATGAACCTTCTCATGTGCATTTTTCTGTGGACACCTCTTACAAGGTTAAGTGTGAGGTAATGGTTAATTTTTGAATATTTAATTCGTTAATTAATGTTTGGACATAAATTATTATAGTTTGTCTTTTATACTGGAGAGGAATGCGGTTTAAAAGATGAGTGAGAAAAATAATCAAACAACACTAATATAGTATCACAAACCTCAAGTTAAAAAAGAAAATGTTTTTTTTGCAGAAAGATGAAGGAGCCAGTTGCTACTGCAGTGCATCTCACACCGACAACTATTGTTCCACTGACGAGCATGATCCTGCTCAAATACATGCAGAACCATCCCATAATTTGCAACCAAGCGACAGTGGTGCAGATCTCACTTACCAAGACTGTCACTCAGATTACATAGAAAAAATGGATCATGATTATCAGATCACCCCAGATACAGATGAAAATTACCTTGCAGAAGACACATGGGATAAATTTTGGGCTGTTAATAGTGAAAGACTCATTTGGGCATCATGGATTAAAAAATACAGTGAATACATCAACCCTGCTTACTTGGGGGAAAATAACGACTTGGTAATGGATGAAAACAGTATACCCAAACCGCATTCAGCTGAACAAATTTTTAATCTTCAAGCTGATTCCAGTCCTAAGGTAGATGAAGGTCGTGAGAGGAAATTTTCCTATGACTCCAAAGTTAACCCTTATAAAAAATTAAACTCTGAAGTTAAGCGAAATGAAAAAGCTATTGAAATATCTGATAGCAAGGATGATACTTGGGTGCCAGTATCCAGAAGGCGATCTTGTTCTGAACACGAGAGAATACTGAGTCCAAAGACATTAGCTGGCACTGATTCCATGACCAATGTAACTAAAATTACGATTTCCAGTTATGACATCACATCAAGTCATGTTACATCAGAGTCATCGCCTACTGATGACTACAGTGTTTCTTCAACAACTTCTGAAGACCCAACACATGACCAGACAAGAATTGCTAACATAGACGAAAGCATGGATTTAGTACCATCAGAAGAAGTAGACAGTGAGCAATACTGGCAGTTTTTGTGGAAGAAACATTTCGGAGAACAATATGCTCTGCACTATGCAAGCTACATTGAGTGTCACCAGACTAAAAACCAACAGCATGATACACACATAGAACCTATCATAGACAAAAGATTAGATGAAAGACTGTTGGACATTGACTGTGAGAATAGTGAGGGGAACTCACAAGAGATATCATCAGTCATTGAAGTTCAGACGAAAGTCGAAGTTATAAATTTAAACGAAGGGAAAATAGTGGATGTTGCAAATGAAGATGATAAAAATACAGAAGTAGATGCGGTCGATACATTAGAAGATGAAACTGTCAAATCTGATGTTCCAAATGTAGAAGACAAAGCTAAAAGAACTAGAAAACGTGGTAAATCTAGGGCTAAAAGTTCTCGCGTTCTTGGTTCTGTAGGTCTTCTATTACAGACTTTGCTAAAGGAACAAAAAGAGGAGAATGATTCTACAGAAGTAATGGATAGTGGAGATAACAATAATGGGAATGATACTGGGAACACTGAGAATACAGACTCGGGAGCAGTTGACAGTGTTGATGGAATAACTCAAAACTCACATTCGCACCAATCAGTAGACCAAAGTCATATATCGGGCTATAGCTATGACGATGGAGATGATGAACCTCCTGAAGAAAAATCGAGATCATTAAAAAGAAGGTACCAAAATTTCATTTCTTTTGATCTGAACTTATTACCTGTTTATAAAATATTATTATTTAATTATATGGCCAGATCTGCAGTCGTAAGTAGTAATTTCTGGGCTTTCCATAATTATATTTTTTTTTTTTAATTACAGCCATGAAATTGACGATGAAGATTTGGAGAAAGACAATACTGAAATAATCAAATCGACATTTGAAATCATGGGCTTTCGTCTAGATGTGGAGAAAATGCCTAAGGGAGATCTATTGTACAGGAAGCGGTTTCAAAGACTGCGCCCGCCCCGATA
>DWPA01002632.1:0-15449 GCA_018251375.1 Calpodes ethlius
TATGTGATACATAAATATTTGTTCTCGAGTCATGGGTGTTAGTGACGTGTTATTTATGTTGTCCATACCACCAGGAGGGAATCCTACTGCGGAGGTATGAGTGTGTTAGCGTTTATTTATACATAAAACAAACTCTACAATCAAATGGATATAAAATACAATAGTAATATAGTTTAGTGTTTAAAATCTAAAATACTTTTATAGCCACTAAAAAAAATCTAGCTGTATTGTTCACATTTAAGAAATTTCCCCATCAGGAGCCTACCATGACTTTAGTATCAATTTAAACTTATCATAAAAATTCACTGCCATCATAACAAAAGCAATATGTAAAATTTCAACTCTGTAGAGTAAGACCACGTAGGGTACGAGATCTAATACAGCTTGCAAGATTTGACCTAAAAACACTAATAAAGTAGCAAACATTACAAATTAAAAAAAAAGCTTTTAAATAACTATGAATTGCGTGGACTGTTATCATAAAAGGAAAACATTTAACTTTGCTGCTAATTTCTAAAGAGTTCTCTCTCTGAAGGAAATCTTCAGTACGGATGGCGTTTATACCAGCCGTCATAATAATGTTATCATTAATCTGCTAACACTATTGGACCATTTGGCAAAGAAAGACTCCTGCCAAACAAGGCGTCATGCTTGGGCAGCGGCCGAGCTCCAACTGACTTGTGCCCAAAACTTGTGTATATATAAGCGTTGTAAAAAACTTCGATAGCGTGATTCAGGTCGGACGTGACGTCATCCTACGACAACCTAAACATATTTAAATAACAAATTCATTGCTTAATAAAATCTTGAAATCCTGATTATTTATTACCGTATTTTAACAAGATTAGAGTTCAAAATCGGATGACATAATAATATTTCTTGTTATAACTTTAACGCCTTACCTATTTCCAAGCTACGTTTGAACATCTTGAAACTTCGACACTCATAACTAACAATGAATAATTACGTTCCACAAGTACTAAACTCTAGAGAGATACCTGTCAAAGACATTTAACACAGATGTACGCATTGATCACTGAACTAAAGTTATGGAACGTAGAATTGAGTTACAAAGTTGTATACCATTTCTGCACGAAGAATGATGAGTAACTAGTGTGATAACTCGAGCTCCATTCGGAGTCTATCTGCATTTTAGGTGGTATCGGAGTACCAATATATTCGTTGTTTATCTGTGGTATGAATTATTTTATTAAAGTCTTCTCCATTTCAATATATCGTCATCACAACCCATAATTGTAACACTGCTGAGCTCGGGTCTACACACAAAGTTTGAAGGGTTCAGGCCATAGTCCACCACGCTGGCCAAGTACGGATTGGTTTCCTCACGATGTTTTCCTTCACCGAGGCAAGTGATAATTTACTTGTAATACGCACATAACTTTTTGAAAATTAAAGGTGCGTGAAGGATTCGAACTCACGTCCCCACGTTCTGGCGACCAACATTCGAACCAATAGGTTAAGACTAATATTATATATTTATGTAGAAACAGTATAATTTTCTTTATTTCACTGCGTAATAATACTTCAATAGTATAAAACTGAGTAGAATAGATGGCGATAATACAAAGTTTTACTGTTCTTTACTTACTTACTAAATTGTAACACAGCGAGTGAAATTAATAACAGCGCCACCTGGTGTGAATCAAATAATACTAAATCAATTATTTCGTTTTATTCTGTAAGAAAAATAGATTGCTACAAAACTACATCTGAACAAATGTTCCTTTAATAGTATCAGATTATTATTACCAAGGAAAAAATGACTATACACTTTTATATTTGTATCCTGACAAGCGAGGACATGACCATATAATTATGTGCGATGTGATTTTAACGCACAAAGACCCAAATGTAGAATTGCCATAACTTAGCACGTACATTTTCCTACCATCTATCTATCTCTTTCGAACATCCTAGGCATCACACATTCATGACAACCTACAATATTACACAAAACATGAAACGTAATTACAAAAGTTTGAATTAATCTCGAGTTGTCCTTTGAGTGGCGAAGCGAAAAGAGCACAGAGTGACACAAAGGGAATTATAAGATAGAAAGAAACAAAAGAAACTTTGATAATACGACTATTAACACAATATAATGATACTACATAATGCAGATATGAAAGTGAAATATTTAGATTCAACTCATTAATGGCGCATTACAGAACAAGTCTCTTCTCATAACTTAAGACCCCTGGAGATTACTCCATAGCTCTGTTTCAATAGGGTAGATGAAAGCTTAGTAGTAAATCCAAGTGTCGATAGTTTATAGGCGACGTGGCTTATCGACAACTATTTAATGTCAACAACTAGAGGAAATGTATTTCCCTTCGTGTTTTAAAGACACCGCTCCAAAAACTTTGTCACTGATAGTCTCCGAGCCTCCAAACGCGTTGGCTTTTGCTTAATTCAGTCATTTAAAACTATCACAAGCCGTTAGTTTATAAAAGTTTCAATAATTACCTATTTCTAATGTGTAATAATATAGAAATATGCCATTAAGCAATTGTTTTTTTTTTTACGTATGATAAGTCAGTGCTTGACTACTATCCCACCTGATGGTAAGTGGCGATGTAGTCTATGACGTTGTGCGCAATAACTTATAAAGAGTCTATTCACTCTCCTTTTGAAGACTCCCACATTATACTAAGGAGGGAACACCGACGCAGGCAAGCTATTCCATTCCTTCGCAGTACGCATAAGGAACGACGACGCAATCCTGTCTTAAAGATGCCTCTAGGTTGCCAGTTACATTAGAGGCAATCGTCTTACCTCAAGGGAGAATCGCATCTGTCACCAACTTCGAGTGAGACAAATTTCTAACCAATTACTAAATAACTGTCCCTTTACTAATGAATAATAATAAACTGATATTATTATTAACAATTACCTAGTCGTAGTAGGACGAACTAATTACACGCCACGCGATATATTGGCTTTCGTGTTGTGAGTTGAACGACTATTACTCGATAACTAGCGAACCCATAACAGCCTTGATTGTTTTCGTTTCAAATTCATCATATATAATACATCGGTTTATTTTTACACAGGTCCAACTCACACCATATGGCTGGCACTTTAAGACTTAGTATTTCGCAAACAGATCACAGTTTTATTCGTAATGGGATAAAAAAGATCAAAACCACAGAAAAGTTATACATCAGAGTTAAAAAATCGGAAATCTATTTTCAAATGGCTGAGAAATAGATTATCGAAGGTTACGTATTTAAGTGCGGGTCTTTGACTCGCTTGTAACGTCACTTGACCTAAGTTCATCGCGTCTATTATATATAACTTAGTTGCGTGATAATTTGATAATATAAATTATTTATTATTATTATTTATAAATTATTTATTTGATAATATAATTTGATTATAACAAAGTGATAATTCGTCTGGAATTAAAATAATTATACAGTTATAGACATTTGTCAAAATCTAATGCTAAAAAAATGGATTTATACTAGCCGCGAGTGAAATCATACGGTCTAGATGACGCGTGCACGAAATTATTCTTGAAAGCGCAACCTCAAAGCCCCATAACTATTTCTTTTCTAGACATATTTTAATTATTCCTTCATATTTTTTGTGTTGCTTTAGTTTTTTATAATAAATCGAAAACAAGGTAAACTAATTGGTTACAGTCAACAGGCCATATTTCCGAAATAATAGTTTTTTATTTGATTGACAGTACAAAGTCGAAATTTTGTAGGAGTGCAATAAAGGATTGAAAAACAATTAAAGCTAACACTTCATGTGACTGCAATAAAAACCACTAGTGAACATGTATTTATAATGTACTTGCCACTACATTTTTTTTTTCTACAAAACGCAGTACTCGTATATTCCTAAGAAAAAAAAAACACTTTTCTAAATTTAAATTTATAATATTCTCGTTCAATATTATTTTAACAATATTGAACATAAAAATAATGTTAATAAACAACGTGAATGACGTGAATAAAAATAATTTAATTTAGTAACTAGTTATCTTAAAATACAGAAAAGTAATATTACTTGTTAATATTTGGAAAAAAAATGATTTTTTAATGACTTTTTTTGTTTATGAGTGAGATTTTATGACTTACTGCAATATAGAAATGAGAATTTGACTACTACAATTATTAAAATAAATACTTCTTTGTATAGAGCTGCACAATATAGTATATTTGGTATTATAATTGAAAATAAACAATATTATACATATTCATTGATTTACTCTTTATGGATTTTATTGATATAATTATACAGGTAAAAATTGCATCTACTTCTAAATTAGGAAGGAGATTCTCTTATAGTGAAATCATTATTATAAATTTTGTGACTTTATTTTAGAAATATTTTTTCTCGGTTATCTTTTACTCTGCTTTTATGGCTTGATTTCGATGTTTAGATTAATTATAAATGTCATTTTTACAAATTTCACGACAATATTACACAGTAAAAAACAGTATACGGCACGAACGGCGTCGACTACACGCGCCAATCTTGTACATACTTCTGATGTGTATTATTGTATACTAAGTGTGATTTTGTTCAATATTGCTATATTTCATCATAATTATTACAACCGATAACTGCCCCACTGTGGTTTTTTACCTATAAGCATAAAGCACTACTCCATCCTATATCGATTACGTATAGATTACATGCATTTAAAATAATTCAGTAACTTCCCTTACCTACTCTGTGGAATACAGCTTTATCAATAAAACGGTAACTTGGTAGGCATATTTTCTTTTTTTTATCATTTGGTTTTATTTTGGACATGAATTTTAAAGAGTGCTTTGTTCTTCCATTAATACATATACAATAATTTAAATAGAATAATTTTAAAAATTATAAAACAAGTATACAATATAAAACAAATTGAAAATCGTACGATAAAAATTTTGAAACGTCTCCCGTTGCCCGAACATCATTCTTATTATAAACATAAATATTTTATACTTATTCTGTAATCATTATTATAAGTAAACTATTTTGTGGTTAACTAGTAATATATTATTTATACTACTTACAAAATTGATAAATTTAATTATCACGTAAAATTAATTCCAATAGCTCACCTCATTATAAGAAATTATTGTTCCAACCAACAGTCAATGCACATTATTGTATCACTAAAAATATCCCAAAACTTCATCATAAATGTCCACAGAAAGGAAAAAAAATACGTTTTAAAACATGAGAAAGAAACTTCGAAAAATATTTCCCGCCAAATCGGGCCGAGTTCGCTACGCACAACCTCCCTCTTGGGGTGCTAGTGCATCACTGAGGGAAGTTTGGATCGGTCGGCGCGAAACGGGGATGCAAACCGCAGATGATTGATTATCTTTGTTTTGTTCCAAATTTAAAATGTCTTAACGTTTTATTTTTTTTTGCTTGCATTTTGAGTGTGTTGTCAGTTCTAATTATTATTTTGTATCTTGTTAAATACGATTTCATGACAATGGGTGCAATTATAAACGCGTTAGTTAACGTTTGTAATTGAATTATATTATTGAAAAATTTACCCCACTGCTATTAAAACAAGGAAATTTCATAGAATAAAAAGAATTATTGAAGAAATATTGTGATATAAAAAAAACTCCATCGCGTAAAAATAATTATAAAGCAATGCACTGTTTCGGACAGAATAATAGTTACACCTTAATATAATTGTTAAGTTTTTAATAGCAATCATTCCTAATTTATTGTACTATTATTCTAGTATTAATTATTAAAAATTTTTTTTCTATTATAATTTTCCTGGAGTTTACATAATTAATAAATAACTTGAATAGATCTATAGCATGCCAGTAAATAGATTTTCCGTTCAGAATTCAAACCTTATTTCACTACAACGCCCTGACAAATTACGACATGAAAATAAACCCGAGACCTCCGCAACTGCGCCATTAAAACCTCAGAAAGACCAAACTTGTGATTCGTAATTCATGAAATCATTAAGAAGTTCGCGACAAACTTAAATCGACTTGCCTTGTACAGGCCCACAAAGTTATTTCTGAAGTTGACAAGTTAAAGACGCTAGGAAACACTGATGTGGACGGAGAGAATACGTATCAAAATCAAGATTAAAACGTGTTTGAGGACCGCAAATTTAAGTTTGCAAGGTGGGATTGTAGACGAGTGATGGTGACAAATATTCGAGGCGCAGAGATTCATTCCTGTGATTTTTGCTCCGATCTGATATGGTAATATATTTCCTTGTATTCCCTATTTGTAACACTTACTACACTTCTAGTATCGTACACTACTAATGTTATACTCATTTGTTCTTTCACTAGAATTTTCGATAAATTGTACTATTTTATGAACTAAACTATAATGAAATTGGGAAATTTAATTTAATAATATTATTTTTAATGCTAGTCTAAGGTGAATTTCATTTTGACTTATCTAATGAATTTGTTTAAGGACTGTAATGTTAGGTTCAGTTTGAATTATCTCTTCTGTCTTATATATAAAAATAAATGTTTGTCTATATGTCCTTTATAGAATCATAAACTATATATTTAATCATGTGATGATCTTTAGCAAAGTTGTTGTGTATGAGATCACGAAAGTTTCTAAGTTGGTACGACCAATTTTCGACAGGCGGCGTCACTGTCATTCCAATTAATTTCATATATTTCCGTGGCAGGTCGTGTAGGCGTAGCAACGCGCGCAGGGTACAGCTAGTCATAAATAAATATATAGTGTATTGACTGAGTTTAACAAATTCAGTCGTGATCAGATGATTGAACGAACGCTAGCTAGAAATATCGTGGATATTGACGGTAAGAAAATCAGTGGATTTCAAAACAGTTAGTACTTTATAAACTAAAGCTACGCAAGTAATTGCGTCAAAATTCGAGGAAATAAACTACCGCAGCGGATTCCACTCAAGTTAATTATGCAAAGAAGTTTTGTACTTGATGTAGCTATTGTTTTCGAAGGATTTACTGAGGAATTCTTCCTCTTAATAAGGCAGCTTCTCAACGGTGAAGCCAAGTTTTAGACATGTAATTGACCTAATGAAACAAACGATTTTGTTGTGACGTTTCAGTTTCACGTTACTGCCTTGAAAATCATGGAAAGCGTAAGTCTTAAAAATTATGGAGAATTTGGACCTAAGTATTATTTCCTAAGTAGTATTAAGCTATGTTTTAAGGTCTTCAGGAGACATAAGACTTGCTAAGGATTTCAACCAAAGGATTGATGAGTCATTCTAATATTTAACTGAATCAGTTATCATTTTAATTAAATGTAAGCCGTTTCAGACTTATAATAGGTACTTACTCTAAGCCTAGCATAAAAGAGTGACGTAAAAGGTACAGTCTACGTGGTTGGCTACCAGCCTTTGGCTTCAGTAAGCTGCCAAACACTGGGTTCAGGTTGAGGGCTTTGTTTAGAACACCAGGTCTTTATTTATTCTTTTCTCTTCTTTCTTAGCCTACACTGATGCCTTTGGTGTTACCCATGTCCATGGGAGGAGATGTTAACCAGATCGGTCATCAGCTCATTTGCTAATTAATAAAGAACTTCATAGGAGAAGAAATACGTCTCTTTTTTATCTGATATCACAGAAAATTTATATGAATTCAAAGGAATTCTCTAGGGCACATAAATGTGCCGGATTTTACTCTGTACGAATCCTATATAGTCTGTAATCTCTTCAAAGAGCCTTTAATAAAGAATGTTTTTAAAAGTTCCAATACAATGAAAACAAGATTCGTACAAGCATTGATGTCAAACTATTGTTGGATTTGATTAGCTTCTGAATTTGGCACTATTGAAGTAATGTTTAGGAATGACTGGTATTGGTCTCAAAATAGTTTTATTTAATCTATGGCATTTACGACAAGACAAAAAGTGTCTGTGACAGAAAAAAAATGCAACGCTGTGAGAAAGGAAGACGGATGCGCAATTTTCGAAATATTAAGCTCGCTGAATTAAGTTTACGTTTATTTCTATTGTATTAATTGCTAGATGATACTTGGTTGGATTACTTGGATTGGTTGCTAGGCAACGCTTTGTAATTAATCACTTTCTTTAATTAGTCTCAAGTATATATTCATTGAATGAGATGGTATTTGCAGTAAAAAGTAGTTTATGGTACTCTTCATCCTCCCAACTATCTTTACACCAAAAATCACCACATACCGATGCTCTGTTGTGCCGTGAAAGACGGACAAAAAAACAAACACACTTTCAAATTCATCATATTAGTATGGAAGTATGGATATAGTTGTTACTAAACTTAAAGTGTTTTATTGCTATATGCTACACGAATTTTTATCTTCACTTACCATCTGGTCCACATGGTAGTACAACAGCACTATATAACTAATCTAAACTTATAAGAAGTAAAACAACTTAATCATTTAGAAATCGAAAACCACGTTTTAATAACACCAGTAATGTGAAACGAAAAAAAATTGTGACTCTGTAGTTCATTGATCATGCATATATCATATCATTGTAATTCACACAAACTCGGCAAACTAAATATTATTCATGAACATCATTACAACTTGTAACTGTCCCACTGGTGGACTTGGGATTCCTCTAAAAATATTAAGGATAAAGGTCTTAGTCCACCACGCTAGCCAAGTGCAGATTCGCTACACAAACCCTTGAGGATATTATAGAGAACTCTCAACTACGCAGGTTTCTTCACGATATTTTCCTTCACCGAAGCAAGTGATAATTTTATGTATTTGCACTTAGGTTAGTACATTTCCTTAATGCTCATAGATACTGGATTCCGAAGCGAAGTGAGACGATTTTGGTAATAAATGAATAAATAAAACATCATAGGACATTTTCTTGGCAGAACACGGCGACGTAGTTTCGCACTGCCAGTTATGTGACAGAGAAATTTGCTATTAAAATACCTCCTATACAATTTGTGTTTAGAACATTCGTGTTGACTCGGGTCGGTTTAATGGGAGTTAATTGCTGTATTTAAATAAAGGTAATTATTATTAATTGTAAAGTTGATGTAGCGAGGTTACCATTCGGTGATGTCACGCCAAACCTATATCAGGATTATAAAATTTTCTAGAATAGTTGCATATGTAGAAGTTCCAAATCGGCTTCCAAAGACCAGGACGATAAGATTACCCATAGCTCTCATTTTACCCGTTGTTAGTTAGCACTTAGTAACCTCGTTCCGACGGCACTCCCTTAAGGTTGGCCGCTAGCGTTCCGGCTCTCTAACAGGAATCGCGTTCGTGTCCCAGGGTGAAAGGTTTTAAGACGTATGCCATTCCCAGGCGGTGTTTAGTGGGTAGACGCCCTCGCGAGTCCCAAATAAGCGACACGGATGACCGTGTCGGTATGCATGAGCATTCAATACCTCCCTTCCGCACGGAGGGTAGTCCAATTCCAATTTGTCTGGACGCAAAAAAAAAGTTCTGACCACAATTTAGTTTTAGCTCGGCCATGTCCCAAACATGACGTCTCGTTCAGTAGATTTTTGCTCATATGATGCCTGGTGTTGGTTTTGGGCTATTAAGGCTCAATACTTCCAAGCCCATCTACTATGTACGTGTTAATTTTAATTTTATAACAAACAAGTCTATTGTGCCTAATTCTACATGTTCGTCTATAGGCTCAGTTTCATCCAAATCTATCTATCTTTCTAACAACCTTTAAAGGTCCACAGCTGGACATAGGCCTTCCCTAATTTGCGCCACTCAGACCAGTCCTGAGCCTTCTGAATCCAGCGAATACCCGCTGTCTTCTTCAGGTCTATTGGTATTTAATCATAGGTATTTCTCCCCATAACTATTTATCATCGTTTTTATAAAATAGGTTATGAAATGTCGTGACGAATTAGTTAGTAGATGAATCTTCCCCAACACTTAACCAAAACACAAATTTAAGCCATATATAAGATAGGTATGCATTAGTGGTTCAATATCCTGCAAAAACAAAATCTTGATATCAAAATTATTTTCGTTACACTTTGTATATTATAAGTATGTTTTTAAAGGGTCCGACCACGAATGATTGGTAACATTTTTCTGTAGAAAATAATTTTAATAAACAAGTTGTTAAATACTAATTTAATCGATAAATTACATATATTTATATGATTTTTATTTGACGAAGATGATTTTAGTGTTAAAGGCATCCAAAAGTAATTGCTTCACGATATCAAATGACTTTTTTGCCCTAAACATATATAATTGGATGTGTTAGAAGATTTAAATCCATATTGGTAGTAATGGAATATATATTGCAATCCATTTAAGAATTACGATGAATTAATTACCATATCGCAACCGTATATCGAAAGTTGAAATGTAAGCGGGCTTCGCGTCTACGCTAAATATTTGATTTGCTCCCAGATGAGATTTAACTGCGCCCCAAATTATGAGCGTCTGGATACATTTGATCTAATGACGAGGATTCATGTCTGGTATTAAATCCCGACAAATTTTCAAATTCTGTAAAATGAACATTTTCAAGTCGACGTAAGTCATTGGTGGCTCCTTATCTACTTCTAATATAAACGATATCATTATATTCATCATCATCACCATCATCATCATCATCAAACTAAACCTATTCCACTACTGGGCACGAATTTGCTTGAAAATGTTATGAATGAAAGTCAAGTATAAATTGATATATTTCACAGATTTTAGAACAGTATAAAAACTTGATGTCATGTTTTCTTTTACCGAATGATTAACTAAGCCTAAATTTATATTTACAAGGTTTTAGAAACTGTTCACAACGTTACGTTTATGACATATTTTCTTCTGTATTTTTATGTTGTACTTTTTTCAATTAATATATTTGTAACACGTATTACATATAAAATTTAGCTTTCTGCATTCCTACCTGTGCGCATTATTCTTTACACAATAATGTAGTAATTTGACGACAGAAAGCAATATTTTTGTAAATAGTCAAATAGCAACATTTCACTAAAGCCAAAAATCTTGTAAAATTTCTCAAAAAATGATTTTAACTTCATGAATAGTCTGCTACAGATATAAATTGACGTAAAAATGCCTTTAAATCTCTTATCTTTTACCTACTTACAAAAATATTATGTTACAGAAAATTTAATTACGTATGACGAGGTATTTTTTGTTAATCGTACAAATATGAGACCTAGATGAATCGACGCAGTATTTTTTTCAGATTCCAAAGTTATATATAACTCATTTTCAGTATTTTGGTTACTTAAAGCAAAATTATTTTCCGTCGTCGATATATAGATTGCATTATAGAGTAATCTACTCACTACTACATTATCTACTCGCTCAATCTTTTAACGTTAAAACATGTGTACTACGCCTTTCTCGAAAGTAATATAGAGAATTTATTACGTTTTCAATTTCCCCTCATATTAGTTATGTTGGTGTTTTTCTGTTTGCTTTAACTTTATAACGCAAATTTAACTGTACTTTAATATTGCATTCAATTTCGTTGATGAATGTATGTTTTGTAAAGCGTATACCAATAAATTTGTTCAAATTCAAAATAAACTATTCATTTGCATATGTATTATACATTTTTTTTTACTATCGCCATTTTAAAACAGTACTTTGTCATGAATAAGAAGAAAGTGAAGAAGAGCGAAAGAACCAGAAAGAAGGAACTAGTCATTATTGTCTTTCAATCTTGGCGGTGTTTTTCATATGTTTTTTTTACTATTTACGGAACCCCACACACTTTTTTATTGTTTTATAAAAATGATGCTTATTTATAATCTTCAAACAATGCTTTCGTTTTGAACTCGAATACGATAAACTAATCCATGCTTCGAACGTCTCTGTTCTTTACGGAAACTGTTTTTTCAGAATTCTGACAAAAATATTTCCATTCTAGTATTTACGTGAATATCATTTTGTAGGATCCCGCAAACAAGCGATCCAGTAAACTCTAATTCGGTTTTGTAAATAGAAATTGAACTCATTATCCAGCCTTTATAATAACGCTAGAAATATACGATTCTTCGCACACGACTGGAAAAACAGGACGCAAACTATTATATGCGAACGTCCTAATCCGTTTTGCAGGATCCCGTAAGAGGTTCCTGCAAAACAGTACTATCGTAGAAACGTGGCCTTACACCCCAAATAAGTACTACCTTCGACAAATCTTTACCATTTAATTAAAAGAACGCCAATACCTTCCGCATAATAATCAATAAATATTTATCACAATGCAACATCTATAAAGAATACGATTCGATATCGGAATCCGACTTTTTCTTCGCTCTAATAACTTATTGTTAAGAAAATACTCGTCAGTCTTATAATACTTTGCTGCAAACAATATTGCACCTTAAGTAGTATGTATAGAGACTTAACAATGTTTTATTAATATTTCATTGTCGATTTCAGTAGGTTTTAGCTCTTCTGCTATATACTTTGCCTATAAAAAGTACCAATAATACTTCACAATCAATACCACATTTATAAGTTAATTATCACTTGCTTCGGTAAAGGAAAACATCGTGAGGAAACCTACACACCCGAGAGTTCACCACAATGTTCTCCAAGGTGTGTAAGTCCACCAATCCGCACTTGGCCTGCGTGGTAGACTATGGCTTATACTATGACCCGAGCCCAGCAGTAGGACAATTATGGGTTATAATGATGATGATGAGGATAAGATGAAGTAGTTCTAATTTAGCTTTCAATACTTGACTCAAACAAACATACAACCAAACTAACAAAGTAACAAAAACCGCATATTAAACAAAAGCTTTTAAAAATGAACGTTCTCATAAAAGTGTCCATTATCGGTACAAGCACCATAGTGCTTGTAGTTCCGTATTATTCCAGTAGTTGGCGGTGTTCACGCCAATTGCCTACTGTAAGCGGCAGCGGGTTTTGCGGTCAATTGGAGTTTATAGCGACCATAGTCGTAGAGATTTAATTTTATACTGAATATTGAAATGAAATTTTATGCAGCGTCAAACATCTCTCAGTGATTGAATTTCATGTATGAATTGATGTAAATTGGTGCGTTCATTCAAAGTAATGATCGCGGATATGATTTTGGTTAGTGTGGTAGCTAATCTGTAAGGTAAAAGGTCTCGTTACCATCCCAAAAACGTGAATAATCATAATTCAATACAATACCATTCGATATTCAATAGGGCTGGACGGCACAACCTTTAACTGCAATACTATATACAATACTATATATAACGAAACAATAAAATGTGATATTATTAAATACAATACAATACAATACAACACAATATAATACGGTAAGATACTAATACACTATATTGCAAACTAATAGAAAAGAACAACCAAAAAAGTAACAAAAGCCACGAGAAAAGTATAAATGTCATTTAGATAAGCAAAAGACAACCTTAGATTCAATTGCATAAAGTTGTTAATTAAAACGTCATAAAGAAGGCATTAGCGCTAATGAATCTATAATTTCGTGACGATCCATAATTCAACTTTAGGTACTTATTGTGCAACAAAAAAGCGCAATTCAAAAGCCAGTTTGACACTTCATGTTGAATTTAATTTATGAATATATCATCTGATGTTGTTCAGTGCAACTGTATAATAACTGTATTAAATACTTTAAGTTTGTTATTGCAACTGGTTGTTAGTAAACTGTTATCTTTGGTTAGAAGCGGAAATAGTAAAGGTCTATGACTAAAGGTCTGTTTATGCAAAGAGAAGTAGCGACACTCAACGACGGGAATCCAACGTTGAGATGACACAGAAACTTGATTTAACTCGAGGCAAGTTTTAATGTAATTCATGGATATCCATCTTCACAGGAAAAGTTGTCGAGTTGCAGTGGTCACTTAGAAGTTGCTGGCATCGGACTTCCAACTAAATTACCACAATCTGTTCTCAATGAGGTCTTTCGCTACAAATCTAATGTTAAGCTGTATACCTCCTAAACTTGCAGTAAAGGACGCTTTTAAATAAATTAATTACAATCCATACTCATATTATAATCGCGAAACTATGTTTTCTAAAACGTTAACACACTCATACCCCCGCAGTAGGATTCCCTGTGTCGCGGGTGGCATGGACAATACAAGCAACACGTCACTGACACCCATGACCCGAAAACAAATATTTATCAGTCACATAAATATCTGCCCCGGCCAGAAATCGAACCCAAGACCCCTCGCTTCGCAGGCAAGGTCACTACCAACTAGGCTACGGGGCTGTTTGTTAGGGTATCCTTCATTCACGGCGCAACAGAGCTCGAGTTGGACGAGTACTAGAGCCTACTATTTACTCCAAATGCACATCTCATTTCTGTGGAAAGATCCATTACGATGTATATTTTAGCCAAATTCAAGTAAGTATCTAACAACAAAGCAATACCTAGCCGCCAGTGATAAAAAGGAATTGACAATCTTTTTATTGCTGTTCTTTTCTTACACGTGCGTTATGCTACATACTCCTAAGATACACTATGTCGTTAGTACAGTAGACAACACACATTCTCAGACCTGGGTATCAACCCCATTTAAATGGCGGTCCGGTATGGTAACCGTTGCGCTAAACGGGTCATTGACGCCAAGCCACCATCATGACAGAATATTACAACCGGTCGACACGAAAAGCATATAAGATGATATTGTTCAATTATATTTTACGATTTCCTACATCACCTATCTGACGTAACTACTCGTTAACCCAGGTCAGTTGTCATAGGTTGTCCGGAAAGTTCGTTCCGATGTTCGTTAGTGAGCAAGAGACCTGACTGAACGTATCACAATTATTGGAAACAAATGACATGTGTACACTGTACATATTATAAAAGAAATAGCTTCAGCCATATTTGAATAAAAAATTGGTTACGATTCATTAATTTCGTCAATATTTGAATGAACTGTTTTAATTGTCCGCAAATATCGACACGACTTTCTGGACAACATAAGACCAGAGAGCGTCCATCCACTCCATGTCTCTAAGCGCAACTGATTCCGACATATTGTGTTTCAGCTACAAAAGTAATCTTACTTTTGTTCCAGTTCTGGTACGATTTGTTTTTAATTTAATGATCAATATTTGAAGGCTTCTGGACATAGGCCTCCCCTAATTTGCGCCGCTTAAACCGATCCTGAGTTACTTTAATTTAATGTTATCAGATATTTATTGTATAGTTTATGATTGTACCCATGTCGTCATAAAGTGTCTGTATATGTACTACTCTGTATTAACTATGACCGAATAAATGTTTTCTTTCTTTCATTCAAAAACCATTTAAACTAGCCGAGACTGGTTAAATCGCATTCGTAAATTACAAATGAAACTTGAACTGGACCGTACTTCTTTGGTTCATTACAAGCTTCTGTTTAACTGGCAATGTTTGTTAGTTTGTTCGGGTGAAATCTTGCAAGTTGAAATAGAACTACTTTATCTTATCCTCGAGTTGATAGCGATTTTCAACATCATTCCAACTATATCCACACTAAA